>CAUYQV010154985.1:0-41731 GCA_963574575.1 Galagoides demidoff | reverse complement strand
TGCCTAAATGCTCTCTCTGCTCCTGGGAATGATCTCCTAACAGTGCTTTGCTATCACCATTTTGAAGACCCTCCTGGATAAGATGCACTTGGAGAAGGTTTATGATAAACACCTGGAAGACAGGCGCTGTCCTTTGTGCGTGAGTGTTCTTAATTAGATCCATGGAATTTTTTTTTTTTTTTGAGACAGAGTCTTACTATGTCGCCCTCGGTAGAGTGCTGTGGTGTCACAGCTCACAGCAACCTCCAACTCCTGGGCTTAAGTGATTCTCTTGCTTCAGCCTCCCAAGTAGCTGGGACTACAGGCGCCTGCCACAATGCCGGGCTATTTTTTGGTGGTAGTTGTTACTGTTTGGCAGTCCCAGGCCGGATTCAAACCCACCAGCTCTGGTGTATGTGGTTGGCACTTTACCCGCTTGAGCTACAGGCGCCACCGGATCCATGGAATTTTAAACTACATTCTTTCAGTTGACTTGGATGGCCTAAGTAGTCAGAGAAATATTTACATGTGAATTTATACAATATTTTTGGATTTTATTTGAAAATAATCTGCAAGGAAGGTAGAGGTACAAATGAGTCAAGATTGGTTTTGACTCACTCAAATCACTTTGTTATTTTGGTCATAACCAATCACTTTGTTATTTTGGTCTTCCTTTGTATTTTGTATATGTTTGAAAATTTCCATATACAGTAGAACCTCTGTAAGTTGATCACCGAAAGGACTCTAACAAACTGGTCAACATATTGGAGGTCATTCACACAAGGAACTATGTTTACTGTACTGATATGTACATATGTTACATGTATGGCATATGAAAATTAAGTCAATTTAAGGTGGTGGTCAATGTAAGGAGATGATCAACTATGGAGGTTCTGCTGTATTTTTAAGAAAAGAATTCAGACAGCTATTTAAGACTTTATTTTGCATTGCATATTTAATACCTTCTTATTTAGCAGGACTCTGACCATACAGTCATGGCTACAGTTAGGCTATATAGGTGAATATCCATTTTCCAAAATGCTTGGATCAGAAGTGTTTTGAATTTCTAATGTTTTTAGATTTTGGGCTATTTCTGTTATATACTTACTGATTAAGCACCCAAATCTGAAATCAGGCATGCTCGAATGGGCATTTCCTTTGAGCATCATGTTTGTGCTCAAAAAGTTTCAGATTTTGGAGCATTTTATTTTTTCTTTTTTGTTTCGTTTAGTTTTGTTTGAGACAGAGTCTCCCTCCATCACTCTGGGTAGAGAACTGTGGCATCTTCATAGCTCACAGCAACCTCAAACTCTTGGGCTCAAGTAATCCTCTTGCCTCACCCTCCCAAGTAGCTGGGACAACAGGTGCCCATCATGGTACCACCCTGAGATATCATCTAACCCCAGTGAGAATGGCCAATATCACAAAATCTCAAAACTGCAGATGCTGGTGCAGATATGGAGAGAAAGGAACACTTTTACACTGCTGATGGGACTACAAACTGATACAACCTTTTTGGAAGGAAGTATGGAGAAACCTTAAAGAACTCAACTTAGACCTCCCGTTTGATCCTGCAATTCCATTACTGGGCATCTATCCAGAAGGGAAAAAAAAACCCTTGTATTATAAAGACACTTGTACTAGACTATTTATCGCAGCTCAATTTACAATTGCTAAAATGTGGAAACAGACTAAATGCCTCTCAACCCAGGAATGGATTGGGATGCTGTGGAATACTATTCAGCCATTTAAAAAAAGGAAGATTTGCAGCATTTGTATTAACCTGGATAGAGGTGAAACACATTATTCTTAGTGAAGCATCACAGGATAGAGAAGCATTAATCCTATGTATTCAACTTTGATATGAGGACAATTAATGACAATTAATGACACAGTGGGGTATGGGGGAAGGGGAAAGCAGACAGAGAGAGAAGGAGGGAGGGGGTGAGGGAAAGGAAAAGAAAAGAAAAGAAAATAGTGACTAATTCTCACATAAATTGGATTTAATTTTGGCCAAAGTATATTACTTGAACATTTAATTTTTAATTCAACTTGTTAATATGTTGTTTAGGATATTGCACCTTCATTTATAAGTGAAATATGCTGTAATTTCCCTTTATAATAATATATTTTTTCCAATTTTAACATCAAGTGTCCAGATGAAGTAGAATGATTTTGTAGTATTTCTTCTTTTTCTATTGTCTATAAGATTTGGCATGATGTTTTTTGAAATATCTTTTATTTTTATTTATAAATATTAGTTGTCTACTTTGGGAAAATATAATAAGAAGTTAACTGATAACTCCATACTGAACCTCAGAGTTCAAATATTCTATGATAGACATACTCTTATCTGACAATGTGAATAATAATCATCATTATTATTATTGCTCAATATTTCATTACAGCAATTGTCTGATTTCTTTTCTGAATGTATTTATCTTCGTTCTTTGTTTACAAGGGTTTTGTTTCTGGTCCTTATCTTAAACAGTTATTGTTATTAAATTTTAAGCCTTTCAATTTAGTGAAGGCAAAAAGTGGAAACCATATAAACACATGTATATGTAAAAAAAATAACTAAATAAAAATAATTGAAGGAATTTGTTGCCAGTAGAACTGCCTTGGCAACAAATGGTAAAAGAAGTTTTTCAGAGAGAAGGAAAAGATAGAGGTTGGAAATTCAGATCTACAGAAAGAAAAGAACTTTAGAGAAGGGATAGGCAATGTAGAATACAGTCTTTGAGGCGGGTGGCACTGAGGCTGTGCTGATGAGGCCCTCATAGCCTCTTTTTCTCCACCATACGCTCCTTAGCCCAGATGCCAGCCTGGACCTGCAGACCATTATTCACACCTTGGCCAGCTTCATGGTGACTTTCATCAGCTCACACTGCATATTTCCTAGAGGTTCTCAGGCCATCTCTCTGTCAGCACCACAAGTCCATCTCTGGGATTGCCACCCCAGATGAACCACTAAATGAAGACCTCACCTTCCTCCACTATCTAGTCCTGGGGTCCCTATGACTCCACCAGGGGACCAGTCCCAACATGCCAACTGAAGTCTGTGCTGGACATCCAGTTGGCAAGTGCCCAGAGGAGTCCTTGGAAGCTAACATGTATAGCCCTAACTCTATAGGTAAGCACAGGATCTCCTGTTGGAAATGCTGGATGCCCAAAAGGACCTGGAGAGAGAAGAGGGCCAAGCATTGGCACACAGCCAGGGAGTCAATCCCCTTGAGAGCCCAGTACCCGCTGCTGGTGCACATGCACAGGCATATGGTGGGAAGCCACACATATGGAACCTTTGGCAATGCCAGAAACAGAGCCAGGCAGCAGCATTGGACCTAAACCAGTGTGAAGCCATGTATAGGTAGCTCCCTGGCTGCACCAGACTTCACGTAGATCCCAGCTCGCTCCAAAAACATGTCAAGACAGTGCATGGTCTGCATGGTCCTGATGCCCACATGACCTAGCCACACCACAAGTACAGCTCCCTTACCTGGGTACCCTTTTCACAATGGGGTCCATGAGACCAGCAGGGAGGAGAGAACAGATTGGTTATGTTAGAGGCTCCATGAAGTCATAGCCAACCCTGGGGCCCAGTTGTCCTGCAGGCATGGAAATGGCTGATAATGCGGAAGGGAGCCCTGAGGACCTGTCCAGCTTGGATGAGGGTCTGTGCATGGCTGGCACTGGTCTATCCACTCTTTGGCACTGTGAGAATGTCATGCTGGACCAGCTGCATGAACTCTAGCCAATAAAGACATCTTGTCCCACACTGGTGCTCCTGTGTACCACCATCTGGATCCCCAAAACTTCCCTTGTCTTCTACAGCAGGAACTCTAGGTATGCTTGTCAGCCCGGGAATGGAGCATCCTCCACATTTGCCTCATTACCTGCCCAATGCTACCTGCTCTGGGCAAGACATGCTTCAGCTAGGGCAGGTAGGACCTCACCTACTGCAATGCCCAGCCTGGATTGGATGAGGGGTCCTCATGCATCTCCTGGGAGAAGCTAAGCTGAGTATACAGGATGCAACCCTGATGCAGCAGTCTCTTGTGATGGACAGTGCCTGGCCCTCTATATGGTCTGCCCACCTGCTGCTACTCTGGGATGTCAGAGACCTGAGGCTCAGTGGCTGAGCATTATGGAGCTTGTGGTCCAGGCTTCCTGCCTCTTGGGTCCAATCCACATCCCAACTACAGTTCCAGCCCCTGTCCTCAGGAATATAGGGTGAGACCCCTTCCCACTCTGAGCTCTACCCATCCTCCAAGGCTCCTGTGGAGCCTGTAGTCAGTGTCTTCAACTTGAACACCATGGACAAGGTCATGCTGGAACAGGGTGCCCTGTGTGGTCTGACTTAATGCTTGCCCCAAGAAGATGCCCCCATGCCCACAGCCTGTTCTCACCCTGCCCCAGTCTCTGTCCTAGTTGACTCCCCTCAGAACCCAGGTTTGGCCTTGACTGTGGTTCCCTCACCTCATTCTGCAGGACAACTCCAGGCTCAGCTTGCATGCACTTATATGCAGTGCCAGTAGGACCTACTGGTGGTGGTGGTGAAGGAAGCAGAGGTGCCCTAGTCCAGCCACTTCCCTGCCAGAAGTCCAGCCACCTCCAGCTACCTCCCTGCCCCAGTCCAACCACCCCCTCAAGCATCTGGGGGGTTCCCGGGGTAGCCTAAACCCTGTGGAAACCCCAGTGAGCACACACAGTCTGGCTCTGCACAATCACACATCAGGCTTCTATGCCACCCCTTTACCCAACCATGAGAAGGGAGAAAAGGCATGGTCTGTGCACTGCAGAGAGTCTGTACATGTTTTGGGGAGGAATTTGATAATGACAGTTTCCTGATAATAAGGGAACTGTATCAGAAAAAATATGTAAATGAATAAAAATAAAATATTTTATCTTACATTCTTAAAGGAGTGAATAACTGTTGAAGATAATAATAGCAATAACTGACTGGGTGATTATAGCATACAGAGAAGTGACAGCTCAGTAAGAGCCTGAGATTCAAACCTGGCATTGAGGCATGGGAGAGAGGAATTAGGAGTATTCTGGTGTAAGAGACCTATACTACCTGTAAAGGACACTAGTCCTTTGAAAGTAGACTTAGATTGGTTGTAAAAGTCTACTGCAAACTCTAGGGCAGACATTAAAAAGCTTAAAAAGAAGTAAGTATAATTGATATGTTAAAAGAGGAGAGAGAGAATCACATCATAGGATAGTCATGGCAAATACATCTAAAAATTCTTAGCACACTTTACTACTTGGAAGTGACCATAGGTAATAATACAGTTCCTTCACATCAGAACATGTTATTTAATACATTCATAAAGATGCACATTTATAACTCTATGACAAGGTAATTTTTTTTTTTTTTTTTGGCCAGGGCTGGGTATGAACCCACCACCTCCAGCATATGGGGCCGGTGCCCCACCCTTTTGAGCCACAGGCACCGCCCAACAAGGTAATTTTTTAAGTTTTATTTAGAGATAGGGTCCCATTCTGTCACCCACGCTGGAGTGTAATGATGCAATCACAGCACACTACAGCCTTGAACTCCTGGGCTAGAGTGATTCTCTTGCCTCAGCTCCCTGAGTAGCTGGACCTAGTGCCACCACCACACCTGGCTAGCTTTTAAATTTTTTTGTAAAGACAAGCTTTTGCTACGTTGTCCAGGCTGACCTCAATCTCCTGGCTGCAAACAATCCCCCCGCCTTTTTTTCTAAGAGACAAAGTCTCACTCTTTTTTTTTTTTTTTTTTTAAGAGACAGAGTCTCACTCAGCTCTCAATAGAATGCCGTGGCATCATAGCTCACGGCAACCTCCAGCTCTTGGGCTAAGGCAATTCTCTTGCCTCAACCTCCTGAGTAGCTGGGACTACAGGTGCCCACCACAATGCCCAGCTATTTTTGTTGCCGTTTGGCCAGGGCCAGGTTTGAACCTGCCACCCTCGGTATATGGGGACAGCGCCCTACTCACTGAGCCACAGGCACCACCCTATAACATTTTAATGTAACTGATTTCTCTTGTAATTGTTTCATTTTTCAATTTTATGTATTTAAAAACTTTCTGAGACAGGATCTATAAGTGTTATCAGATTGCCAGAGGTGTTTATGGGACAAATAAAGGGTGTGCAGTGGGGAGATTTCTTACCATCTTTTCAAACTGAACAAGAAAAGAAAATCCCCTTAAAAACAAAATGCTATTTCTAGAGCACTCAAATCTGGTTCAAAGTTCATCTTATATGTTTTGAGAAAAAAATTGCTTTAATCTGTTTACTATATTGATAGATTAATACTTTGTTTTCCAGGAAAATTTTAAAAATAGAAGTAAAGAAAAAAGAAGGTATTACAAAGGATCAAGACTGGGGTTCTCCTTGCACTCAGTGCTGAACAACATCTCTTCCTGACATCCTCTTTAATTCATGTGGAACACAGGCCTGCAGAGTGGGAGGCCAGGACTTGGAAATGGTCAATACGTAAGAGGCTTCTGAGGTGTTTTTTGCAAAGAGGGTCAGAGAATTGGGGCACCAGTTGGAAGGTGCATTGGATAGGAGAGAAAGACTCTTTTCCTAACAGCCTTAGTGCACACATAGCTTGGGAAGTCCCATTTAAAGGCAGGTCTTACTATCACTTTGTGCACATTTAACCTTTATGTAGCAGGAGCCTCTATTCCTATGAAACTCCCACTCAGCCCTTACAGGGAGGAGCCAAGTGCCAGGCTTGCTGTTACCCAGGCAGAGGAGAAAAGGGAGTTTTTAAATTAAAGACACTGAGGCATGTTTGCTTATGGAAACAATTTGCTCATAGAGAACATGCAACAACACCAACCACATAGGACTCCAAAATCCCAAAGAACCTTATAAAACAGGACACACAACTCTTTATTTCCTCAGTTGCACACACAAAGACAGTGAGCAGAGAGCATAGCTTCTCTCAGACACAGCATGGAAGCCAAGTAGTGATTGGTGCCACATGTATGTGCAGAGTGAACATGAACTAACCTAGAAAATGTATATGTCCTGGACAGACCAATTCCTTGGGGGGTGGGGGTGGGGTGGAGAATCTGACACCCTCTTGAGTGTACAGAAGAAATCTCTCCTTTTGGAAAATTATTTTCAGGGGACATTTTTCTCTAGGCCTTGGTGCCTGAGGGTTATGACCACTTGAAACTCAATGATCAAGAGATCAAGAAAATAACTATTCAACTGATGTACCTAAAAAAAGATTTTGCATGTAGTATAAATTATGGTCTCAAGTCTTCGCAGGGGAGGTGGCTGAATACACATTCAGGCAGTTCCTAATTCTGTGATTTTGTGTTAGGGGTGTGTGAGTGTGTGTGTGTATGTGTATGCACATGTGCATGCATGCAAGCATGTGCTCAGGTACGTAGAACCAAGTGGTATCCTGTCCTATGTCTGAGACACTGGGGCTCAAAGCCCCTGACAATTTCAAAACGAAACTAAACCTCTCATGAAAGAGAGAAAATTGAAGCCACAGACAGATGCCCCAAACCTAAGAGTCTCTACAGGGCCAACATGCTCTCAGAAAGCTGGCCAGGTTTGTCACATCCCCCAGAGAGCCCTCTGCAGCTTGACTCATGAGGCAGAAAGGGTTCCCTTCTGGGTGCTAACACGGAGGTCACAGATGACGACTCAAATCTGTCATCCATCCATCCTTCCATAGCCCCAGTAATCCCAGGGATACCTAGAGATTCTATCCACTGCCTACCCTGAGTGGCAGCTCTGGGAAGATCAAACAACATGTCAAAATCCTTGCATCCAATTAAAGGTTTGAATTGTACCTGGCCTGGCCAGGTCAGACCTTACATCGTATCACCAGAAACAAGCCTGGGCTGGCTTTACCAGAGGACTGTCTTCCCTGGGGTCCTTCTGCCTGTCTGTTCAGCCAACCAGATCCAACAAAATCTGAAGAAAGAGGAAGGCAACAGGTTTTCTGTGTGACAACCACTGTCAAATAAAAAACAAATCCAGTCTTAGTAAGGAGAGAATTTTATTCAAAAGGACATTGCAGGCTGGGTATCATGAGTCACACCTATAATCCTGGCATTTTGTGAGGCCAGGGTAGGAGGCTCACTTGAGCCCAGGAGTTCCAGACCAACCTGGGCAGCATACAAAGTTAAAATATTAGTTAGCATGGTGGCAGGTACCTATAGTCCCAGCTACTTGTGAGGCTGAAGTAGGATCTTTGAGCCCAGGAGTCTGAGGTTACAGGGAGCTGTGATCAAGCCACTGCACTCAGACTGGGCAATGAACCCTGAAACTCTGTCTCAGATAAATAAATAAATAAATAACCAAACCAGACTTAGTAAGGAGAGACTTTTATTCAGAAGAACATTGCAATATGGGATGCTAGAATACCACAACAGGAATAAAGCTCTGACTTTGAAGTTTGCTAGCTCTCAAAGAAGAGGCAAAGAAAGTTTTTCTTTATAGGGAAGAGGGAATAGTGCTGGGAAGACTGGGTCTGGGGAAATGGGAAGAAGGGTGCCTAAGGGGACAGGAGAATTGAGGATGCTTACTGCAGAAGCTGGCCTGTTCCAGGAGAGGCCAAAGATCAGGGCCCTAGAAGACTAGAGAAGCTGAACTAAGATTGGGCAAACAGTATTTTTTTTTCTTTTCATTTTTTTTTAAGAAATGGGATCGCACTCTGTTGCTCAGGCTAGAGTGTAGTGGCCCAAACACAGATCACTGCAGTTTCTAACTTCTAGGCCCAAGTGATCCTCCTGCCTCAGTCTCTTGAGTAGCTGGGACTATAGGCATGTGCCACCATGTTGGCTGATTTTTTCTTTTTTTCTTTTTTTAGAGATGGGGTCTTACCATATTACCCATGCTGGTCTGGAAATCCTGGCCTCAAGTGATCCTCCCAGCTAGGCCTCCCAAAGTGCTGGGATTACAACCATGAGCCATTGCACATAGTCTCAAACAGCATCTTGTTTGGATTGATTCACTGGGGACAAGCAGTTCAGGTAATCATTGATAAGGCAACTGTGAGATTTTGAAAGGTGCTATGGTTTGGTTATGGTTTCTTTGTCCCCACTGAATGTCATGTTGAAATTTGATTCCCAATGTTGGAGGTAGAACCTGATGGGAGATGTTTGGGTCATGGAGCTGATCCCTCTAGAATAGATTAATGCCTTCTGTCAAGGGAGATGAGTGAGTTCTTGCTCTATTATGAGAGTTGGTTGTTGAAAAGAACCTGGCACCTCTGTCCCCTCTCTCTTGTTTTCTCTCTCACATGTGATCTCTTGCACATGGCAGGTCCCCTTCCCCTTCTTCTAGAAGTAGAAGCAGCCTGAGGCCCTGACAAGAAGCAAATGCTGGTGCTGTGCTTCTTGCATGGTCTGCAGAAGCATGAGCCAAATAAACACCCTTTAAAAATAAATTACCCAGCCTCAGACACTCCTTTGTAACAGCACAGAATGGACCAACACAATGTGTTTTCATCTGTCGTTGTCATAAGTCAATGAGCAGCACTATCGAATTCCACCTCCTACCTTCTTAGGGTCCAGGCTGGGCCCAGGAATTAAACTGACTTAAGACAAATAAACAGGAAAACCATACAAATTTACTTAATGCAAGTTCTATTAATACATGGCCCAGGAACCCTCATAAGGAAATGAACACTCCAAGAAACAGAGTCAAATCACTTATTTGACTTCTTTGTACTGAGGTGGACAAAGATTAGTAAGTTGTGAAATGTAACTAGGCAAAGGGGCTTGGTCTAGGGCAGGTAACTGGGTGAAGAAGTGACTAGGTCTAAGCACTTACAAACTAAGTTGAACAAAAAGTGGCAACTGTGTAAAAGATGAGGAAGATAAGGATTTGTTGGCTCAACATCTGTAGCTCAGGGGTTAGGGTGCCAGCCACATATACCAGGGCTGGGGGGATCGAACCTGGCTTGGGCCTGCTAAACAAACAAATAAGCAACAACAGAATTGGTGGGACCACACCTATGGGGCATCTTACAAGTATACATGTGAAATTTACTAAATGTAGAATATAAATGTCTTAACGCAATAACTAAGAAAATGCTGTGAAGGCTATGTTAACCAGTTTAATGAAAATATTTCAAACTGTATATAAAACCAGCACATTGTACCCCATGATTGCATTAATGTACACAGCTATGATTTAATAATAAAAAAAAGAGCATAAAGTAGCTTCTCTCCAAAGATGATGACCAATGAACTATGCCTGTGAATGCTGGCTGGCCCTGTGACTCTCTTTAACCAAAAAATAAGGCAAAAGTGACATCGCATGCATTCTAAAACCCAAGACTTAAAAGGCCTAGAAGCTTCCACTTTTTTTGCTTTGAGGATCCCTGAGCTACTACTATATAAGCAGTCCAGTTAGCTTCATGGAAATACTAAGTGGAGAGGCCATGTGGAGAGGGACAGGCCTTAAGATTACACGGAGAGAAAGAAGGCCTACTCTTTCCATTATCCTGGCTGAGCTCAACCTTCCACCCTTGCCCACCAAGGAATCTAAGTGAAACCATTCTGGACTCTTTAACCAGGTCAAGTCCTTAGTTGATTGCAGCCCCAGCCAACATTACATGGAGTAGAAGAACCATTCATCTGAGGCCAAGTCATTTGAAAGGAGATGATAAATAATAAAATATTGCTGTTTAACACACTAAGTTTTAACAGTTTATTAAGCAATAAATAACACAAATAGAACATGCATTTTTCATATAATGTTGAAAAACAATGTTATTTTTAAAGATGTTATAATTAACATGTGTGCACTTATACACACACACACACAGAGGACACATTTCCTGCCTGAATAAATAACTGCTGTTGGGCAGCGCCTATGGCTCAAAGGAGCAAAAACAAACAAAAAAATACTGCTGTTGTCCACAGCATACTGTATTCTATACTTTGTGTACCCAATTTCACAATTCAAATTCAATCCAAGTAGAAGAAAGAAAAATTGCTGACAATGTAAATTACTTATTGAAGGTAAATCTAAAAACCACACAGACTGATGTAGATATTTCTTTTCACATGAGGAAACACACCCACAGAGAGTAAGGGACTAGTCCAAGGTTAGCAAAGTCACACTAGTAGTCAGTAACTGAGTTAGCACTTGAAAGCAGGTTTCAGGTTCTCGGGTCTCTGCCCCTTGCTCTATAGTATTGTGTCATTTAAAAATGCACCACCTTGTTTCAGACAATAGGGGAACTGAAAATACTTATCAACTAGAAGATAGATGCAGCTTCTAGTTGACTAAAAGCCAAAAGAATCATAAATCTTACGGAATAGCCTGGTCTTCGGGGATTTCTAGTCTGATAGATTTGGGCAGGCCAGAGAAGTTCAGATATGTTGCAAGAGTCTATGGATAATCACTGAAAATATTTTTGCTTGGAGTGGAGGTCACATGACAGAGAATCTACTTGCTTATCCACCCAGCACTATTCATTTAAATTTATGAACCAGTCATTTCCACGTGAACACAGCTGGAGATGGCATGAGGGAAGCCAGAAATTGAGAGTGGTAGAACAGAGTGGTAGAAGAGAACAGGAAAAATAAAAACACCGAAATAACAAAAACGTATATAATGAACTAATTCCTACTTCTTCCTGTCCTGTGAGTCATGAAACACCAAAGAAAAACTTCTAAGGAAAGTGAGTCTGATTCACTGGCAGGTAACTTGTGAACCATAACGTACTAAGACAGCTCTTTCATCTTCCAGCCTCTTCACACCAGCCTAGTAAGGTGCTACAGAGCTGGAAGGTACCTAATTTCAACTTTCCCTCAACTTTTCTTCCCAGGGGCAAAACCTAATGTTAATGCATTAAATAACCAATATACCCTTACAGGACACAACTGGAGAAAAAAGCGATTCCAATTTTATCAGTTATTCTGTACCGAGAAATATAGTAATTTTGTATGTAAGTCTAAGAAGGTCACACGGGGCATTGGTGGGTAAGAAATCTTTCCCTTTGTCTTCAAAATGAAATTGTCACCACAAGCACTGATCTATATAGCCACAAAGAAGATCAGCTTTGCAAAGGCAGAGCGTTTACAAATGTTTAGAAATTAAATAGCTGTCTGGCTTCTGAAAACTGTCAGAGGTAAATACCCACCTTGATAAACACATGCACACTTCACTGATGCCAAGGTATTGACTCCATTATGGGTAGATATCCTTGCTGCGATAACTGCCTAGTGCCGATAACATAGAGACTGCACTGTTTTCAAAATAAGCTAGGAAAATAGTACATTCTTTAGGATAGAGAAATTCAAGTTACTTGAATTAATTTTCTCAGTAAGATGAGTTATTAAATTACCTCACACTACCGAATAAAATCACATAACATAAATGCCATGCCTTTATCAGACAGCTAAAGGGGAAATGGTAAGCTTCCTTTGGTGGAATTCTGATAATCACAGGACAAGTGCAAGCCGTAGTTTTCCCACCTTGCTTGACCTTTTCTTATGTGCTAAACGTGAATGGGAGCGCCAGCACAAGGTACTGTAGATGGTACTTATATTGATTACTGTTTATTTGTCCTGTGTCAGAGTTTTTCAGACTTCTCAGAGCAAAACTCTCCTAATGTCACTCATTTGTACATGGGTCCTATTGGAGTGAAGCTGCACCCAGCCTGAGAACATCATGTTCTTGACACAATTAAGTGACTTATACAGATATTTAAACTCTGAGACATTTTCTAGGTTTTTTTTTTTTCAGGAAAGAACAACAATTATTTTCCCAATGTGTGCTGCCCTTCCCCTTCAGTGAAGTATTCCATGTGTTTTATTTACAGTTGTTTATTTTGACAGAGAACTTTGAGTTTCTTTTTCCTTACAAACAAGGCAAGTTTCCTAAAAATCCTCTGTATAACTGGAAGAATCCACAATTTGCATGTGTCAAATCTTCTACATATATAAACTAGCATATGAATAATAATAGGCTTCTCTTCAAAAGAGGAGGCACTTCTCTCAAGCAAAAAGTATGCAAGACTCACAATTTCCTACATGAACATACTTCAATGAGAATAGAAAATTTCAAACATCACATTTGTGGATACCATAAGAGGAGCAATTATGAAAAGTTGTGATGTCATATTCTCACCTTTTGGGGAAGCAACTGAAAGTACAGAGGTCCCCCTATAGCCACGGTTTTGCTTTCCATACTTTGTTACCCAAGGTCAACCACATTCTAAAAATATTAAGATATTTTGAGAGATATATTTCACATAACTTTTGTTACAATATATCATTATAATTGTTCTATTTTATTAATACTTTTTGTTGTTAATCTCTTACTGTGCCTAATTTATAATTTAAACTTTATCATGGGTCTTTATGTTGGGAAAAAACCTAGTATATATAGGTTTTGGTACTATGCACAGTTTTAGGCATATACTAGGTTTCTTGTACTAAATCCCTAGTGGACAGGAGGAACTATTGTAATCAAAGATTTCATATTCTCTATTTGACATTTCTAGTCAACTCAGTTTTTCCTTTCAAATGAGGAAGTGATTCTTTCCGTTTAGCCTAGAGCAAGATTTTAATCATAAAAATCACAGAATTTATTGTTAGAAGAGTCATTGGAGCCTCTAAGCATAGACAAAAATTTATAAACCCTTTCCCTAAATTTTCTTTCAAAAACAATACACTATTTTCATGGTTTTTTTCAAAAATTATGTGATGTTTTGAGGGACTTGCAATGACAATACTGGAAATGCAAAAATGCTGTTTATAAATAGAACAAGCAACACAAGAAGTAAAATAATACAAACATCCTTGCAATGTGCTCTAGTGGAGACCTGGAGGGCTGCATTTATGAGGAAGGGCAATGATGTATGTATTAGATTTGTAAAAATGAGTCCATCATCAAAGTCTTCAGGGTATATATGTGCGCAAAACACTAAACCATGAGAACAACTTTAAAAGGAATATGTACGGCTTAATTTCAAACCCAAAAACACAAATGTATATTTTCAGATAGAGAAGAATATTCCCTTGGTTTTTTAGAGCAGTTCTCAACCAGAGACATATGATACTGTGTGTCACAGATAAATTTTGAGCTGTGCAGCAAGTAATGTTTTTATTATTAAAAATGTTTAAAATTAAAAGATTTTTACTTTACATAAAAAATAAAAATTTTGTTATTAATTACTTTTATTTTAAAAAGCAAGCTTGTAACTAATGTATCCATTTAAAAAAATAATTTAGCACTAATTCATGGTGATCCTCACTCCCTTGCACTGCAATATGCTTGCTCCAGTTGAGTGAAAGAGAAAAGTGGAGTGAGGTTACAACTTGTTCCCAAAGATTCTTCCCTTAAACACATGAATGAATCCATTTATTCACTGATTTAACAAATGCTTTTTAAGTTTCTAGAACAGCCCAGGCACTAGGCCAGGTGCTGTATGTGCAAAGACGATCAAAAGCAAGGTCTTTGCCGGCAGGCCTAATGTGGGAGGCAGACATGTAAAAAAGTTTAAGTGGAATTGCTAATACAAGTAAATGTTAAGTAGTGAGGAAATACCAGAAAGCAAACAACTTTTTCTGAATTAGTCAAGGAAGAGTCCATACAATTAAGCTAATTAAGCTAGGTCTCACGTGATTACTGGGAGTTTATTTAGAGAAAGAGGCAGAGATTTTATAACTTACTCTTTAGGAAATGAGAAGACATTGGAATTATTCTTTTTGTTATTTATGACCTTTTTGAAAATGGAGGAACAACAGGATTAGTTCTGTTTTTCAAAAAGCTGGCTCGGCGCCTGTGGCTCAATCGGCTAAGGCGCCAGCCACGTACACCTAAGGTGGCGGGTTCGAATCCCCAGCCCGGGCCCGCCAAACAAAGATGGCTGCAACCAAAAAATGGCAGGGCGTTGTGGCAGGCGCCTGTGGTCCCAGCTACTTGGGAGGTGGAGGCAGGAGACTCTCTTGAGCCCAGGAGTTGGAGGTTGCTGTGAACTGTGATGCCATAGCACTCTACCCAGGGGGATAGCTTGAGGCTCTGTCTCAAAAAAAAAAAAAGCTAGTATTTTCTTACTGATACATCAAAATTGCACATATTTGGCAACGCCCATAACTCAGTGGGTAGGGCGCCGGCCACATAAACCAAGGCTGGTGGGTTCAAACCCGGCCCAGGCCTGCCAAACAACAGTAACTACTGGCGTTGTGGCGGGTACCTGCCCAGCTACTTGGGACTGAGGCAAGAGAATCCCTTAAACCCAGGAGTTTGAGGTTGCTGTGAGCTATGACGGCACAGCACTCTACCTGGGGCAATATAGTGAGACTGTCTCAAAAAAAATGAATTAAAAGGCTAAAACAGATTTACGTGATATTTAAGCAACAGGATAACCAATAGGACTTGATGACAATTGGATTCAGTAGCTGAGGAAGAGAGATCTGATTAATGAATTGCTCCAAGTTTTCTAGTTTGGGTGATTTAATAGACAATGGGTTTTTTTTTCTGTTTTGTGTTTCATTTTGTTTTTTGGGTTTGTTTTTTTTTTTTTTTTGAGATAATGTCTCACTCTGTTATCCCAGCCTAGAGTGCCATTCTATTTCCCATAGAAATAACTATTCTTTCTTCCAAAAGCCTCAGAAATGGTTACAAATATGTTAATAGAAGGGTTGGAGTACAGGAGAGGAATAAAACCCTGTTCTTTCACTGTGATCCTCTGTGCCAATTATTAAATGAGTGTCTCCCAGACTCACCTTCTGTGTCTTGCTTTGCGATGCCGGGTTGGTGCCTGGGCTGTGACTCTGCAAAACACTTTTCTGTCTGGTTCATTCCCTGTTGGTTCCCTGCTAGGCGCTGAGGCTAGGGCATACAGGAGAGTGTGCAGCTTTTGGTCCCATCACTCCCAGACCCAGCCTTACTATTGTAACAGAGTAACTGGCTGGATGTTTTGGTCTGTGTAAAACTTCCCCCCACTCTTTCAGGGAACTGAAATTTGCATCCCTGCTTTGCGGGATAGTAGAGAGGGGCAAGGGAGTGTTTTTTCCCTCTTTGCATTACAGAAGATGAACCTGGAGACTGGCGCCTAACTGGGATAGGTCTGGAGGCCTCCCAGGTAGGCAAAGGCTGCTGCGGGTTTTGTCTTCAGCTGAGTTGGGACTGTAAAGAATCTTTAACTGTAGTTAAACGACAATAGAGCTCCCCTTGTACAAGCTTTATGTTTCTATTTATGTTCACAAAAAAACAAGGACAGTCTGCCATTTTTTTCTCCTTTGCCAGCAAAGCAATAAAAATTTTCCTTTCCTTCTTTTCAAAAACCTCTTGCTCTTGTTTTTTGTCTAATGTGGCCTTGAGAACCAGTACCAATTTTTGGTAACATTATGTTCTTCAGGGAACACCAGGATGAGCCAGCCAGCCACCTCTCCATGGGAATCTACGTCACAGGGCTCGCTATATGTACCATCCTGCAATCTTTCAGGTTCTGATAACCCCAATCTCTTCCTTTTGTTCCCCTAGCCCTAAAGGAAATAGTTTAATACAGGCAATAGTAGTGGGGAAGACTCCAGTGTTCGGTTTTGTTTTTTTTTTTGGGGGGGGGTTTGTTTGTTTGTTTGTTTTTGAGATGGAGCCTCAAGCTGTCCCCCTAAGTAGAGTGCTGTAGCATCACAGCTCACAGCAACCTCCAACTCCTGGGCTCAAGTGAGTCTCCTGCCTCAGCCTCCCAAGTAGCTGGGACCACAGGCACCCGCCACAATGCCTGGCTATTTTTTGGTTGCAGCCGTCATTGTTTGGCGGGCAGGCTGGATTCGAACCCGCCACCTTAGGTGTATGTGGCTGGCGCCTTAGCCACTTGAGCCACAGGCACCAAGCCCAGTGTTCTGTTTTGAACATGTAAGTTAAAGACTTCTTTGAGATCAATATAGTGACCACAATACTCTAAGCACTTTTTATCCATCATTTATTCAATCATACTATATATAAATATATGTATAATACTAAATTATAGTATTAAGCTTTGTGTGACAGTAAACGATGCATATAATGTTAAACTAGCCTATCCAAAGGAAATCTAACTCTGGGAGGCTGCGGAGGGTGGATTGCCTGATCTCACAGGTTTGAGACCAACCTGAGCCAAAGCAAGACCACCTCTCTAAAAATAGTGGGGTGTTGTGGGTCTCACTGTGCTCCAGAATCCTGGCCTTCTGACAAAGTTTGGTGCACCTATCTTCATCTCTGCATATTGGCTGACAGGTGACCAGACCCTCTTTGTCCGGTAACAGTGTGACCTTGAATAAATCATTTCTTTTTTCTCTCAGAGTTACTTTTAATATTTGTAAAATGAGTAAGTTGGCTATATTTGATAGTCACCCTAAAAAGGTAATATTGCTGATTGTGCTGGGAGATAGGCAAACAGGGTAAAGCTAACAACTGGCAATAGAGGGGTGGGGGGGTGATACCAGATTTTTGATACTGAATTTCCAGGCTCTTGGTCTCGGAGGTTCAAAGAATGAAGCAACAGACCACAGGATAGGTTTTATTCAACAAGTCTAAGTGTTACAGTTCTTATAACAAGCCAAACCTCCTTGTAGAGTAGGATTAGCAGTAATATAGGTTTTATAATATGAGTATTACAGCTCTTACAAAGGGGCCAACCTCTTTGCAAGTGTTTATAGCTCTTATAAAGGGGCAAACCTCCTTGCAAGTGTTTACTGCTCTTACAAAGGGATAAACCTCTTTGTAACTGTTTACAGCTCTTACAAAGGGGCCAATCTCATAGAGCAGGATACAAGTGTTACAGAACCAAACCTCTTTGCTCTGCTGCTCTTTCTCCTGAGATCTGCTGAGGTCTGTGCTCAGGGTCTCTGGCTTATATAGGGGCAGTTGTCCAATGAGCTTTTGGGTTTTATTAGACTAATCATGAGTAGGTCTTGAAAACGGACCAATCAGGGATGCACGGGAGGAATCGCTGGAAGTCCACATGAGGAGATAGCATGGCACTAGTGTCTTCCCCAGCTCATGTCCGGTTCCTTTGGCTACTGGAGCCTCTGTTGGGGGAGGGAAGCTCCCCCACTTGCCTACGCTCCAGTTTGCTGGTTCCTCTGCAGGCTGCCACCAATACCGCCAAGACAGAGGCAGCAGGTCCTCCTAGCCCCACTCGGCTGAGCTGGCTGAGGTGCCACTTGTCCAGTATCGGGGGAACTTATGGGACTACTTCTAACAGTCCAGGTTGGTATCTTAGAGAAAGATACCAACTTCAAAGTGCCATTTCAGGCACTTTGCTGAAATGTTAAGTCACTTTTTGCTTAAGAAGCAGAACAATACAGTGGTTAAGAACACAGACCTGAAACAGACTTGGTTTGTTTTATTCTTTTCAAGTGTAGTTTTAAATCTTATGTCTACTACCCTGTTAGCACTGGGCTGCTAGGTAAATCATAAGCATTCTTATTATTGCCTTCATCATTAATAAAATACCTCTTTTGTAAGATAGAGGTCTAGGGTTGCTGGATATAAAGCAGTAGGAAGAACTAGTAGAGATATCCAGCCTAATTTTGTGAGGACTTTTTTGCTTATCTGTGCTGTTAGATATCACGAAAAGTATGCACAGACCTTTTGTTTGCAAATCAGCTTTGCTCAGTGTTTGTGTATTTAATGCATGGCCCATGGCAACTCTTCTTCTAATTAAAAAAAGAGGGGGAAAAAGTTGGACATCCCTGCTGCATTAGAAGCTTGATGTGTTTATTGAAACCATTTAGCTAAACTGAGACAATTATTTAAAATCCCTATACCTCCATGTCCCTATGTGGAAAGAAAAGTTTCAGCCTCTTGCTTGGGTTAAGAAGAACAGAACCCACAGACAGATGCTATTATTTTAAGGCATTTGATATACTTCTAGTAATGAAGAATGGCTATTAGCAGATTCCTTTGGAAAGAACAAAATATTCCTGAATTTCATCAAAGTACATATACCAAAAGCATATATCCTTGTGAATACTGAGTTAACCTACTTGCTTCATCACACATGCATAAGTAAAAAGCATTTTAAGGATTTTTTTCAAGGTGTTAGGATATACTACACAGATGTCAAGAAAAAAATAAAAATGAGTACATCAGGATCTAAACTGAATATAAGAAACTACAGTATATTCTTAGATTCATGAGTGGTGATTTTTCCATTATAGGATTCATTTGCATAGGATACTGTAGCACACAGAACAATTTTCCCCCTGAAGATACGGCATTTCTTAGCATTTCTAGGCAATGAGAATAGATGGAAAAAATTAAGAGCAAGACCATCTTTCTGACAAAAGGAGACAATAGTTTGAACTCCCTATGCTTACTTAAATATTATTCTGTTGTGCTGGTTTATCTTTTGGCCTTAAAACAGAATTTTGCAAGTATCATTCACATCCTTATGCCAATCTCTTACTATACAACAGGTGAAAATTAAACATGCAATCCCTGCGTTTAGAAACTTGCAGGCCAATTTCTAAAGCCAAGACAATAGTTCATTGCCTTAGGTTAACATACTTGTATATATTAATAGGTTCTTCACCCATCCATACTAAAGACCCACACTCACATGCAAAGTTTTCCCATAACTGAAGCATCTGTAAATAATGCAGATGATTCTAGGTCCTGAAAGTGCCAGGATAGACATTAGGTTCCTTTGGAATTGCAGTGACTTTTTCAGGTTACACAGATTATCATTTAAGTGTCTGGTTCATCAAATAAAATATGGTATATAAGGAAAGGAGTAGGAGGGAAAAGGTGGTGGAGACAAGTATGTGAACTGATTTTAAAATATCTCTCCTTTGAATGACTAATGCAATGTTCCAAGGTTGAATTTTGCCATTGCTTAAATGCTTTGCTCTAAAAACATATTTACAACCTGTACTCAGAAGGAAAAGTTGAATATGAGGAGTATATGAAACAGCAATGTGTCTTTATATCAAAATTTTTGTGCAGACTTTTAAGAACCAACCTTAAACAGTAGCTCTTGCATATTCTAGGTTGAATAATAAGTAGGTTTTTGTGTTCTTTGAAAAAGAAAAGAAAAGTCAGTGATTTGTTTTTTGAGACAGTCTCACTATGTCACCCTCAGTAGAGTGAGGTAACATCACAGCTCACAGAAACCTCAAACTCTTGGGCTTAAGCAACTCTCTTGCCTCAGCCTCCCAAGTAGCTGGGACTAAAGGCACTTGCCAGAACACCTGGCTATTTTTCTATTGTAGTTGTCGTTGTTTATCCGACCCAGGGGGAGCTTGAACCCACCAGCCCCTGTGTATGTGACTGGCACCCTAATCACTGAGTTATAGGCACCAAGCCAAAATCTGTGCTTTTTGGTCATCAAAGAGAAATCCTATAGTGAGAGATTTAACTATAATAGTTTGGATGAAAACTAATGTTTTTTCATTGTCTATAATGGTTGATTGAAGAGTGTTTCTTTGTTTTCTAAAGAAAGCACAATCATAGTAAACAATGTTGTTTTTCCCCCTGAAGGAAAGATGTTAATATCTATCCTTTTTTTTTTTTTTGTCAAACACTTATAGTTGCCAAAATGTTCCCACATACATATCAGATATATGCGAGCCTCCTAATGTCCCTGCATGATGAGTAAAAGGGGAATCACTCATTTTACAGATGAACTGAGCGTCAGGAAGACTGTGACCTGCTGAGGCCATGTAGTATATCTAGTGTTATTTTATTATAATGAACCCAACTCAAATTGACGGAAGGAATAAACAGGTTGTTTACTGGCTGATATAACTAAAGCCTGTAGAGGCAGGGATGGAGAGGAAAGAATGGGTGAACTGCCCTAAACCCATGGCTAGATCCAGAAGCTGAATGATGTCACCATCTCTCTCTCACCTCTGTCACTCAGCTGTGCTTTCCCCTGCATTGTCTGTGTTCTTGAAGAAATTTGATCCTGATTTTAGAAATATGATGACATTTGAGACTAGGCATTGGTGGCTCAAACCTGTAAGGCTAGCACTGTGGGAGGCCAAGGTGGGAGGACTGCTTGAGCCCAGGAGTTTGAGACCAGTGAGAATATGAATGAGACATCATCTCTACAAAGGATAAGGAAAATTAGCTGGGCATGGTGGTGCACACCTCTAGTCCCAAATTCTCAGGAATCTGAGGTGAGAGAATCACTTGAGCCCAGGAGTTCAAGGCTACAGGGAGCTGGGCCAGTCAGGATAGCTCAGGCCTGGAATCCTAGCACTCTGAGAGGCCCAGGCGAGTGGATAGCCTGAGAGCAACCTGAGAAAGAGCAAGACCTCATCTCTAAAAATAGCTGGGCTTTGTGGCAGGCACCTGTAGTCCCAGCTACTTGGGAGGCTGAGGCAAGAGGATTCCTTAAGCCCATGAGTTTGAGATTGCTGTGAGCTATGATGGTAGAGTACTCTACTGAGGGCAACAAAAGGAGACTCTGTCTCAAAAAAAAAAAAATAGAACTGAAAACAAAGACATTACCAGTTACTGCTACACCCATATTCACAGCAGCATTATTCATAATAGACAAAAAGTGAAAACAATCCAAATGTCCAGCTCCTGTGAGCCACCTATGCAACTGGTCCAGTTCCAGAACCTCACAAGTTCCAGCCCAGTGACTGGGTGTAAGTGAAGAGGCACTGACAAGAGACACTTGAGCCCCGGTGGAAGGGACCCTACATCGTAGTCCTGACGACATCCACCACTCTCAAAGTAGACAGCATCACCTCCTGGGTACATCACACCCACGTCAGACTTGTAGACCCTTTTGCCATCAAAGAAGATTTCATCTCACAATGGAAAATCCGCCGGGACAAGGACAATCCCTTAAAACTCAAACTGAAGCACTCATAATCTGCCTCCTATTGCTGCTACCTATATGTACTGCCTCCACTAGCCCCCATCAGCCAGTTAATATCACTTGGCAAATTTATTAGAGAGCATGTAGGAGCGGTACAACTGTTAGTCTTAAAAAGCCAGTACAGAACCTCGGCCCCATGATTGGGCCCCAAAAGTAACAAGTCGAGGGGGCAATGAGACGACAAAAGTGACTCCATTTTGTGAAAAACCTGCCACTGAGTAGCCTGTAGAAAGTCTCCGCCTACAGAAAGCCCCCAGTCCCAGGAAATTACACAGATTCCGTGAAACCCTTAGAACATCCCTCCTAGAACCCAGCCAATCAGACCAACCCCTGCCACCTCTAGTAGCAATGTTCACCTGCATTTTATTCTATCCCATAATATGCAATCCTTATAAAGAAAACAGAATAGTGAGGCAGGGCTCTCAGCCAAGACCTGCCTGCTGTGTTGGGTCCCTGAGAGCCCAGGCTTGAGCTTGAATAAAGACTCTGTTTTTGCATCAGACTCGGTTCCCTGGTGGTTTTTGGGGACTTCACGATCTGGGCATAACACAAATAAATGTAGTGATGCACCACATGGTAACGTTTCAATCAAAAATGGACCACATCCCAGGAATGGTCCCTTAAGAGTATAATGAAGCTGAAAAATTCCTTTCTGGTGACCTGATAGCTGGGCTAATAACTTAGCACAATGCTTAATTATTCTCATATTTCTGGTAATGCTGGTGTGAACAAACCTATTGCACTGCCAATTATTTAAAAGTACAGCACATACAATTATATACAATACATAATAATTGGTAATGATAATAAGTGACTATGTTACGGGTTTATGTATTTACTATACTATACTTTTTATTTTATTCCTACTTATTAAATAAAAAAAGCAAAAGTTAACTGTAAAACAGCCTCAGGCAGGTCCTTCAGAAAATATTGCAGAAGGGGTTGTTATCATAGGAGATGACAGCTTTATGCATATTATTGCTCCTGAAGTCCTTGCAATGGGACAAGTTGTGGAGGTAGAAGACAATGATTTTATGAACCTGAGCCTGTGTAGGCCTAGGTTAATGTAAGTGTTTGTGTTTTAGTTTTTAACAAGTTTAAAAAAAATAAAAATTTTTCAAATAGAAATAGTTTATAGAATAAGGATATAAAGAAAGTAAATATTTTTGTACCACTGCACAATATTTGTTTTGTTTTGTTTTTGAGACAGTATCTCACTATGTCACCCTTGGTAGAGTGCCGTAGCATCACAGCTCGCAGCAACTTCAAATTCTTGGGCTTAAGGGATTCTGTTGTCTCAGCCTCCCAAGTAGCTGGCACTACAGGCACCCACCACAACGCCTAGCTATTTTATTGTTGCAATTGTCATTGTGGTTTAGCTGGCCCTGGCTGGGTTCAAACCCGCCAGCCCCAGTTATGTGGTCAGTGCCCTACTCACTGAGCTATGGGTGCCACCAATATTTGTGTTTTAATCTAAGTGTTATTACAAGAGTTAAAACGTTTTTGAAAATGTAAGTTTTTAAAATAAAAAAGTTACAGTAAGGGCCAGGCACCATGGCTCACCCCTGTAATCCTAACACTCTGGGAAGCTGATGTGGGAGGATTGCTTGAGCTGAGCAGTTGGAGGCCAGCCTGAGCAAGAGTCAGACTCTGACTCTACTAAAAATAGAAAACCTAGCCCAGCATAGTGGCAGGTGCCTGTAGTTCCAGCTACTTAGGAGGCTGAGGCAAGAAGGTTGCTGGAGCCCAGGAGCTTGAGGTTACTATAAGCTGGGCTGACAGGACTCTGTCTCAAAAAAAAAGAAAGAAAGATGCTATTAGATACTGTGGTAAATAGCAAAACCAAACAAACCAGATAACCCCAGGGTTCCTGCCTTTACCTAAAGCAGTGGTTCTCAACCTTCCTAATGCTGTGAGCCTTTAATACAGTTCCTGTGGGTTGAGACCCACAGGTTGAGAACCACTGACCTAAAGAGTCTTTATTTTATTGAGCTTAACAGAGCACATTAGTGTATGTTGTTAATTGGGTTCTTTTTTTTTTTTTGCAGGTTTTTTTTTTTTTTGGCTGGGGCTGGGTTTGAACCTGCCACCTCCAGCATATGGGGCCAGTGCCCTACTCCTTTGAGCCACAGGCGCCACCCTGTTGTTAATTTTTGATAGACTGAAAATCAATGTCAATTTCCATGGAGTCCCTAATCTTTCTACCACTTCAACTCAAAGTTTTTCTATTGCTACATCTACTCTCTCACCCTTCTTTCCAGCCTCTGAGGAAAGGGGCTCTTGTTCCTATAAAATTTTACATTGACTTTCAATACATTCCAGGCTCTAGACCTTTAAATAATCCCCTCATCTTTCAAGCATTTTCCAAACATGTTCAGTTGTCTCCTTTCACCTCTCCTACTGCCTCCTCCACTTCTCTCACCCCACAACTAAATCTCAACTCCACAAGCCTGAATTAGTCTGAAAAGACCTTGCTTAAACTTGCTATTTGTACTCATCATTCTACGTTATCCTCCCACTGACTAACAAATTCTCAGCAAAGTGGTCTCTATCCACTTCCTGTACCTACTTTGTTCTCTAGGGAAGCTACACTTTCAGAATGGTTTCCTGCTCCCAAATATACAGGATTTTTTCTCAAACCTCATTCCTCCCTAAGATCTTTGCAGCATGTAACAATGCTGTCCAGACTCTATTTTGTAAAACACTCCCTTACATGGACTTCAATGTCATCTTTGCTATTTCTCTGAATACTTCTCATTCCTCCTGCCTAGCTCCTTCTTCTTCTTTCCTACTGTAAGGATGAGCATTCCCTGAGACTCAGCCTCATCCTCTTATTTCTGTGTTTATATTCTCTCCTGAGATTTCATCTGTTCTCAAAGCTTTAACTATTGATATCTGCATTATACCATCGATAGGAAGCTAAAAGGTAAATTAGATCATTTTGTTTCCCTCAGTTAAAATCTCTCAGTAACTTTCTTTTTACAGGAAGAATAAAATTTAAAGTTGTTTAGATGATTTTCCAGGCCTTGGATGATCTGGCTTCCCCCTCCCTCCTTTCCTCTCCTGCTTCATACTGTGCCACTGTGTCCTTTGCTCATTAAACTCCACCCTGCCCCAAGCCTTCTTTCTGTTCCTACACACAGCAAGATCTTTTCCATATCCAATCCTGTTTGTTCCCTCTTCCTAGAATGCTCTCCCTTCCACCTTACCTGGCTTGTCCCTTCTCATCTACTAGTTTTCAGATAAATAAGCCTCCCTGAAATCCAGAACTCCTTCCTTTTTACCTCCATCCACCAAAATCTTTAATCTTTCTGCTGGGATATCAATTAATGATGTCCTTTCTGTCACATTCCATAGTCACCAACTTGGTTCAAGCTATCATTACCCATAGTCTAATCCAGTAAGTGATCTCCAGAGTTTTTTCAGTGTTATACCCCAACCAACTTTTTAATAAATGAGCACACATCCTCAATATGTATTTATATATTAGCTACGTGTCATTTAATAATAATATACGTCCATTCTCCATCCTATTCCCTCTACATTAGCAATCCAGATATACTTTTATAGTTCCTCAAACATCAAGAATGTTATACCTGGCTTGGCTCCTATAACTCAGCAGCTAGGACTCCAGCCTCATACACCAGAGCTCACAGGTTCGAGTCCAGCCCTGGCCTGCCAAAGAACAATGACAACTACAACCAAAAAATAGCCAGGTGTTGTGGTGGATGCCTGTAGTCCCGGCTACTTGGGAGGCTGAGGCAAGAGAATGGCTTAAGCCCAAGAGTTTGAGGTTGCTGTGAGCTGTGAACCCAGGGCACTCTACCGAGGGCGACATAGTGAAACACTGTCTCAAAAAAAAATGTTATACCTCTGTACCTTTGCAAGAGTTTTCTCTTCCCAAGGTACCCCCATTTTACCTACCTCTTCTATAGGGTTATGTTTAAAATGTTACCTTCTCTGTAAAATGTTTTCTGACCTCCCCTCATGTACATATATAATAGTACCACCACAGCAGCAGCACTACCTTAAAGTGTATTTGTCTATATGTATAGATATCTATTAGCTGGTAGAACACTGAATTACAGATATCTGCTTATGCTTATTTCTCCCTCTGGACCAGAAGTCTCCAGTCACACACAACCAGCAGTAAGAATATTTGAACATTCACTCCCTCTACATATATATATATATATATATAGTTATATCACTGTGTGCATTATGTTCTTATATATTATATATTATCAGATTATATGTATTAGTATAATAATGTCCATAATAAATTATAAAAACTAAAATAGAAAAAGGATGCATTAAAACACAAAGATGAATAGAAATTCTAACCTGTTCTTTCCCCCTTGCCAATAGATTATTTTCAACCCCACCCCCCCCCCGAGGTACATGCACTCCTTTTTGGAGGTCTATGGTCTACATTACTGTGGTAACACCTAACCTACAGTAATCTCTCTCTCTGATCAACCCCTATAGCACTTAATTGGCATCTTTGGTATTTCTTATACAATATACATAATTTAAAATTAACAATAACAACAAAACTCTGTAGTGATTAATCTCATTCAACAATATTTACTGAGTGCCAGAAACTTTTCTGAACCCTGGAATTACAGCTTTGAATAAGAAAGAAAAATGGTCCCTGATCTTATGAAGCCTATATACTGAAGTAGGGAGAGACAGAAATAAATGAGATAATTGTATCCTATGGTTGTAAGAAGCTTGAAGATCAGTAGTTTATTATAGTGAGAAAATAATAGGTTTTCAAATTAGGCAGATCTGGATTCAAATCCAGGGTTGACAATATACAAAGTCTAAGATTTAGGCAAAGAATTTAACTGATCTGCTTTTATTTCCTTATTTGTAAGACGAGATTAATAATTCTCTTCTCAAAAAAGTGATTGTGAAAATTAATAATGTATGGAGATTCCAGGCTCAGCACAGTGGCTCACCCCCGTAATCCTAGCACTCTAGGAGGCCGAGGCAGGTGGATTGCTTGAGCACAGGAGTTTGACACCAGCCTGAGCAAGAGTGAGACCCCGTTTCTACTAAAAAAAAAATTAAAAACTAGCCTGGCATTGTGGCATGTGCCTGTAGTCCCAGCTACTCAGGAGGAAGTGGCAAGAGGATCACTTGAGCCCAAGAGTTTGAGGTTGCTGCGAGCTATGACACCACAATACTCTATCACAGTGACAGAGTGAGACTCTGTCTCAAAAGAAAAAAAAAAAGATTCCAGCATAAAATTTGAAACTATATTTTGCAAAATCTTCATAGCTAAAACAGCATGTATATTAAAATATAGCTCTATTTAAAGGCTTTACAGTATTTCCAGAAATGGGATGGATATAAGCATTCTCTTTTCAGTTCACCTAATTGGATAGATTTGAGAGCAGATTTAAATGTGAATAGAATATACTTTGGAAAATATTAAGGAAGGAGTATTTGAAGCTAGTTATCTGCATAAGATAAGAAAAATAATTTCTGTTGACAGTTTACATACCTGACAACTTACCCAGAAGCTGAAGGATTGGCAATTCATCTTTACTGAATATTAGGTGCCCTTGAGCTCCACGGATTAGAATGGAGTAGATAGAAGCAAACATTAAAGAAGAACAAAATGAACCCCAAGTCATCTTTCATGTTCAATCTCCCACCTTCCTATATAAAATGTCCTTGGCCTATAGAGTTAAGGTAACCATTTGCTTCCGTGCGAGTTTTCCATTTGAAGACATACATGGATATAATAAAGCCTAATACAGCCTCTGTTCCCAAACTAACCACAGAGATGGATAAAGACTAAATGCTAACAATAGAAACGGTAATAGGCTACAATACCTAAGCTTAATTAAGCAAGTAGTGGTGACTAAAGCAGAGGAGTTACAAGCTTCAATATGACTTCTAAGAATATATTAGTACTTGATGAAGAATAGTAACAATTGTGAATATGCACATTGAGGTAATAAAATATGCTATTTGTTTAAAATCTAAAATCTTGCTTATATCCAATATTTCACTTAATAATAGTTAGATAATTTTATTAAAACACTTTATTTTCTGATAGTAATTGAATCAGAACTGATATGCTCATCTTATTACATTAGCAATTCATGATTTTTATATGTTTTATAAAATACCTAGAAAATAAATCCCATTTTCCTTCTTTCATTCTACTTCCTGTCTTTCCAAAAACCTGAGACTCAATGAAAAACAGCAATCACAATGCTGAGCTAACCAGGACTTTCTGAATCCTATCTGTCTTCTAATGATTTGTATATTTTAAATTCTGTCCCCTCATCACTTATCTGTAAGGATACAATCAATAAAAATTCATACCTGCCAAACAGCTCCTTAAATTTTTAATATTCATAAGCTTTAAACTTAATGACTAATGTCATGTCACCTAGGTAACTACACATTAAACTTCATTAATATTAGACCAATCCTTTGAAGCTCATTCTCTCTAAGTCTACCGTGAGTGATAAACACCAGAATATAGAAGTGAGAAACTGAAAACTGCCCTTTGATACTCCAAGAATGATGACTTACCTGGTAACTCACATAATATTGGAAGAAAATTACCAATACAGTCGGTAATTCATTCCCACTGCTAGGGTAGCAAAGGTTCAACCCAAAGCATGAAACAACAAATGGAAGGTCTACCTTTATTTTATTCATGAATGCAAGAGAATCACCTGAAGTTCAAATATAGCAAAGGAAGACTTTAGTTACAGTGCAGAGTTGAAAGCGAACGCACCTTATGTGCAATCAGTTCATTTGAAGCCTGAGTTGATGTATTTTGACCACGTCTCAACAGCGAACTTGAAATGAATCATGGTTTTATGTGACAGGAAATGATAATACAGAAAAGTAATTAGCTAACCAAGAATTAAAGGAGCGAAAATAGACCACTAGCAATTTCATTTTGAGTTTCACTATGGAAGTAAGTTTTGACTCTCTGCACTTACTAATGTTAAACTTTATTAGTCACTTGAATATAAGTCATTAAGCATTCCCACTTAAATTACATGTTTCGGATCCATAATTAAATTTATTAACATGTTCCCACTGCTGTACTCTGGCCTCTCTCTCTCTCTTTTTTCTTTTTTGTTTTTGAGACAGAGTCACAATCAGTTGCCCTGGGGTTGAGTGCCCTAGCATCATAGTGATATAGTGTGGGTGACACCCCTGCCAGCTGCAGCTGTGGGGATGATATACTGTCTCTGGTCTCTGCCCTGGATGTATTGGTGCATGGCAGCCAGCTGAGGAAACAGCGGATTGGAGGGTAGGTAGTCCTCAGCAGGCTCCAGTGGCTAGAGAGGACAGGCCAGACAACTGCTTGTGGGACACCTCCAAGTTGCCGGCTCAGGGAGCTCCTTGGTGTCTCCGCCCTGCGCTCTGTCTCCCTCCCCTTGTACTTGTAACTGAATAGGGAATCCCCTCTGCCTGGATCTTTCCCAGGCCTGGTCAGTTTCGTGTAAGTTTACTAGGCTTGGGAACAGCAGGGATTGTATCCAGTCTTTGTTGGGCTATATATATACATACCCTTAGGCAAAGGATCTGGGGGAGATTTTTTCCATCTTGGGTTTTTCCCTCTACCAGGAGCTCTGGTGCTTTTTCTCTGTATTCTTTTCTGTAAAATAAATCCTGTCTTACTGCTCATTTGTGGTCTGTGGATTCATTCTTCAAATCCCTGAGACCAAGGACCTACTGAAGAAGAAATTCCAGTAACAATACCTCAAAGTAACCTCAAACTCTTGGGCTTAAGTGATCCTCTTGCCTTAACCTCCCTAGTAACTGGGACTACCAGCGCCCACCACAACCTCCGGCATGTTTTTCTATTTTTGGTAGATAGGAGGTCTTGCCCTTGCTCAGATTGGTCCACCTCCTGAGCTCAGGAAATCCACCTGCCTCTTACCTGGCCTCTCATTTTAATTCTCTTTTGAATAATCATGAGAGCTTCCTACTGATCTCCATGCTTCTGGTTTCTCATACATCCAATCTAGAGTTATCATCACCATTACAATATTGACAATAGAAATTGCTGTCATTGTGTACATATGTGTACATATGCTGTGCCAGGTATATAGTGTGGCCTTTTTTTTTTTTTTTGAGACAAGAGTCTCACTATGTCACCCTTGGTAGAGTGCCATGGTATCTCAGCTCACAGTAACCTCAAACTCTTGGACTTAAGTGATTCTATTGTCTCAGCCTCCCAAGTATCTGGCACTACAGGCACCTGCCACAACACCTGGCTATTTTTTTTGTTGTTTTAGTTGTCATTGTTGTTTAGCAGAAGCAGGCTGGGTTTGAACCCACCAGCCCCAGTGTACGTTACAGGTGCCCTAACCACTGAGCTACGAGTGCTGAGCCTAGTGTGGCTTTTTTTTTTTTTTTTTTGCAGTTTTCTTGGTTTTTTTTGGCCAGGGCCAGGTTTGAACCCGCCACCTCTGGTATATGAGGCCGGCGCCCTACTCCTCTGAGCCACGGGCACCATCCCCTAGTGTGGCATTTTTTACTTAATCCTTACACTATGTAAGGTCTATACTATGACTATCCCCTTTTTACAGATAAAGACGTTGAGGCTAAGGTGAGGTTAAGTAATTTGTTCAAACAAATTACTAGAAATAACTAGAAAACAATAAACCGCAAATAAATTTTCCCTGCTCTACCTTTAAAGCATGTACTGAGTCCTCCACTTCTGTTTACATTCCCTATAAATTCGCCCCACATATCAGGCAAAAACAATTAAAAAAAAATAAAATTATGTCATGTGAAGCCCTACTTAAAACCTCCTCTAATGGCTTCCAATTACAATTAGAATAAAAAATCAAATTTTTACCATGGTCTACAAAGACATAATAATTAGACCCCTGGCCCCATGTAGAACCTAATCTTATGCATGTCTGTCTTTTATTCATTTAATTCTGGCCACCTTCTGTCAGTTTCTGGAAAACATCAAGTTTACTCCACATAAGGTCCTTTAACTCTGCCATTCCCTTTGACTGAAAAACTTTGCTTCAGATATTCACCTGGCTAATCCCATCATGTAATTCATGGTCTAGCTCACGTTTGACCACATCCATGAGGCTTTCTCTGACCACTCAATCTAAAGTATAGTATACCTCCATATTGACCACCTCCCCACATTGACCACCTCCTTAAATTGAGCTAATTTTCATAGATCAGACATGCACCTCATGTATGTATCCCTACAGTAGGCCTAGCCTTTTATGTTGACAACCTCCATATGTTCACCAGTTTGTTACAGACCCTTGATTGGTCAATTTACAGCATTTCTATTGTAGTTTCCCTGTCTCCTACCAGCCATTATCATGTTACTGTATTTCATTCTCTTCATAGCACTCACAATCATCTGAAATTATCTGTAAAAATTATTTTTTTGTGTTATGGTCATCTGTCCCTCCTGACCCCTGCTAAAAAGTAAGCACCATGAGAGCAGAGGTCTTACCAATATCCATCACTACCATGACTCCAGTGACTAGAACAGTGCCTGGAATATAGAATCTCAATAAATATTCACTGATCAAATCCAGTTTTCTTTGGCAGACTTCAGTGCATTAGCTCTTAACTACAATGCTAAACCATTTCCTAAAGGATAGATTTGTTCACGTTACTTCTTTAGTCAAAAACTATCAATATCTGCTAGGCCGCCTGTAGTTCAGCAGCTAAGGTGCCAGCCACATACACCGGAACTGATGGGTTTGAACCCATCCCGGGCTTGCTAAACATCACTGACAACTACAACAAAAATATAGCTGCGGGGTGGTCCTGTGGCTCAGTGTGTAGGGCACTGGCCCCATATACCAACAGTGGTGGGTTCAAACCTGGACCCAGCCAAACTGCAATAAAAAAATAGCCGGGCACTGTGGCAGGTGCCTGTAGTCCCAGCTACTTGGGAAGCTGAGGCAAGAGAATCACTTAAGCCCAAGAGTTGGAGATTGCTGTGAGCTGTGACAGCACAGCACTCTAATGAGGATGACATAGTGAGACTGTCTCCAAAAAATAAATAAATAAATAAACAACTATCAATATCATCAATGTTTACAAAATAAAGTTCTAGCTGCCCAGAATGACTTTAATGGGCCTTCACAGCAAGCCTGTCTTTCCTTCTGACTTCCTCTTGCACCCTACCTTATGCATTATTATTGAAACACAACAGAGAATCTGAATACTCCCTCACTTCTCCACATCCTACAAACCCACACTGCCACCTCCCCCACCATTTCTAACTATAAAATATGAACTATATCTTTCACAGCCAAATTCAAACCACACCTCTTATTCAAAATATTTCTAACCACCCTCACTCATAATTAATTTCTCCATAATATATGAGCGAAGGTGGTTAGGAAAGTTTTGAATGAGAAGTACCTTGTACATCTTAAAATATTCAATACAGTGTGCTTCATAATAAAGTTATCTGTGTCTATCTCTGCCTCCAGATTTTTATTATCTTATTTTCTATCACATTGTTTTGTTTTTTGGGGTTCTTTTTGTTTGTTTGTTTGCTTGTTTGTTTGTTTGTTAATCTTGAGACAGAGTCCCACTTGGTTGCCCAAGGTAGAGTGTTGTGGCGTCATAGCTCACAGCAACCTCATACTCTTAGGCTCAAGTGATCCTCTTGTCTCAGCCTCTCCAGTAGCTGGGGCTACAGGCCCCTGCCCCAACACCCACCTAGTTTTTCTATTTTTAGTAGAGATGGTCTTGCTCTTGCTCAAGCTGGTCTTGAACTCCTGAACTCAAGCAGTCTACCCGCCTCAGCCTCCCAGAGTGCCAGGATTACAGGCATTAGCCACCCTGCTGGGGTCACATTGTTTTTTTTTATTTTTTTGGCTGAATACAGGGAACTTTGATGTTAGATGACAAGGTGGGACTCCCTAGACCACTCCCATTCTTCAGTGGGTCTGGTGTGGAAACTGTGTCAAGGGGAGATTCTCAGTGAGGTAGAGGACTGAGTAGGCAGGGGTACCCCAGCACCTGAGGGCCTCTCTCTTCCTCTCATAGTCTGGCTGGGACTGGTGGTTCAGGGGCTCTTACTCCTTGGAGGCCATCTGGGCCTATTGCTATAGCCAAATTCATTGTCATAGCAGGCAATGAGTTTGACAAAGTGATCACTGAGGGCAATGCCAGCCCCAGCATCAAAGGTAGAAGAATGGGTGTCACTGTTGAAGTCAGAGGAGACAACCTGGTGCTCAGCATAGCCCAGGATGCACTTGAGGGGGCCCTCTGATGCCTTCTTCACCACCTTCTTGATATCATAGTATTTGGCAGCCTTCTCCAGACAACAGATGAAATCCACAACTGACGTGTTGGCAGTGGGGACGCAGAAGACCATGCCAGTGAGCTTCCCATTCAGGGAGGATGACCTTGCCCACAGCCTTGGCTTTACCAGTTGAGGCAGGATTGATGTTCTGGAGAGCCCTGCAGCCATCATGCCACAACTTCCCAGAGGGCCCATCCACAGTCTTCTGGGCGGAAGTGATGGCATGGACTGTGATCATGAGTCCCTCCACAATGCCAGAATTGTCATGGATGACCTTGGCCAAGGGGGTTAAGCAGCTGATCGTGCAGGAGGCATTGCTGACAATGCTGAGGCTGTTTTCGTATTTCTCATGGTTCACACCCATCACAAACATGGGAGCACCAGCAGAAGGGGCAGAGGTGATGACCCTTTCGGCACCCCCTTGTAGGTGATCCCCAGCCTTTTCCATGGTGGTGAAGTCACCAGTAGTCTCCACCATGTAGTCAGCACCTGCCTTGCTCCATTTGATTTTGGTGGTTTCTCACTCCTGGAAGATGGTTATGGGATTTCCATTGATGACAAGCTTCCAGTTCTCAGCCTTGACTGTACCATGGAATTTGCCATGGGTGGAATCATACTGGAACATGTAGACCATGTAATTGAGGTCAATGAAGGGGTCATTGATGGCGACAATATCCACTTTGCCAGAGTTCAAAACAGCCTTGATGACCAGGTGCCCAATATGACCAAAGCCATTTATTCCAACCTTCACTTTCACCCTGGTGCCTGAGGGATGCAGCTGGTGCTACATGAGCAGACGTGGCTGTCTCACAAACAGGAGGACCAGAGAGCCTCACATTATTTTTAAATAGGGTCAAACATAGTGTCTACTCAAATGTTGAAGGGAATTAAACATTTGTGGGTCCTTACATTCCAATCACATACACTATTTATATTATTGCTTTTTTTTTTTTTTGCCTATTGCTTCTATTTTTTTTTTTTTTGAGACAGAGCCTCAAGCTATCCCCCTGGGTAGAGTGCCATGGCATCACAACTCATAGCAACCTCCAACTCCTGGGCTCAAGCGAGTCTCCTGCCTCCACCTCCCAAGTAGCTGGGACCACAGGTGCCCACCACAACGCCCGGCCATTTTTTTGGTTGCAGCCATCATTGTTGTTTGGTGGGCCCGGGCTGGAGATTCGAACCCGCCACCTTAGTTGTACATGGCTGGTGCCTTAGCCGATTGAGCCACAGGCGCCGAGCCTGCCTATTGCTTCTTAATTAATTTATTTCACCTGGGTACATAATTCCTCCTTTCCCCAGCTAGATTTTTGTTTTTTAAGATGGAGTCTCACTTTGTTGCCCTCAGTAGAGTTCCCTGACATCATAGCTCACAGCAACCTCAAACTCTTGAGCTCAAGCCATTCTTTTACCTCAGCCTCCCCAGTAGCTGGGACTACAAGTGCCCATCACAATGTCTGGCTATTTTTAGGGTCTCTGGCTAGAGATGGGGGTCTTTCTTTTGCTCAGTCTGGTCTTGAACCCATGAGCTCAGGCAATCCACCCACCTTGGCCTCCCAGAGTGCTAGGATTACAGGCATGAGCCACTGCACCCAGCCTACCCCCAGCTAGAGTTTAAGGCAATGAAATCTTCTATTTCTCTGTGGTTATTCCTTGCCCTTTCTCTTATATTGCTTTCCTACCCTGGGGCCCCCCATTACTACTCCTTTATATTTAACCTGTTGCTAAACATATAGATAATATATTCTATATAAACAGTGGGTGAAGAATAATTGACTAAATGTAAAAGTCTGGTAGAGGAAGTACTCATCAATTCATGAGTAGATTAACAAAATGTGGTATATGTATACCATGGAGTACTACTCAGCCACAAAAAAAAATGAATTGGGTGGCGTTTGTGGCTCAAAGGAGTAGGGCGCTGGCTCCATATGGCAGAGATTGTGGGTTCAAACCCAGCCACAGCCAAAAACTACAACAAACAAACAAACAAACAAACAAACAAACAAACAAACGAATTAATGACTTTTCCAACTTTGGGTTGAACTAGAGACTATTCTTTGAAGTGAAATATCTCAACATTGGAAAATCAAACACCACATGTACTCATTATTAAATTGGAACTAACTAATGAGCACACATGTACACAGAGGGAAATAAAACTCAGTGGATATCAGGGAGGGAGTAGGGGCAAAATCCCACCTAAAGGGTACAATGAACACTATCAGGGTGATGGACACAGCTATAGCTATTACTCAAGCATTACAAAAGTGATCCATGCAACCAAAAACATTTGTACCTCCTTAGCCCTTTCCAATCCAGTTTCTCTGCCACTTATGTACCCCTATGCTCTTATTTATTTGGGGCAGGAAAGAGGTTGGTGGATTACTTGTAATTATCCTACAGTTTTAAAAGAGAAAAACATAAATATGAACTTGCCTGATGATTTTATTACCTATTTTAGGATACATAAAATAATTAAAGTGTTTTTGTTTATGTTGCTCATAATTTTTTTGACTGTGATACTTCTAGAAGCACTCTCCAGGATGAAGTTCAGGCATCCTCTTGCATGTCTCAAAGTAGAAAATGGTTTCTTTCCTTCCACCTTTCTCATTTCTTCTGTTGCAAACCATGCAATCCTTTGTTGATTTTTTTTTTCATTTTACATTATAAAGTTGATCTCCCATTCAGCTTTTCCTCAGTGTCAGAAGATGAAGGTCTTCCCCTCTTTTTTTAATTTCTATTCTTCACATTGCTCACAAGCCAAGTGATGAGATTTCTCCTGTAAGAAAGATGTGTCTGTACTTTTTCTCTACTCTTCTTATCTAATGAGTAAAGGATATAGCTGTTCACAACTTCAATGTCCATCAGCCAGAAGAATAATTTTTTCCACCATTTGTAGGACCTCTTTGTAAATCCATAACATCTACAGTAGTGGTTTCCAACCTTCCTAATGCCTCTGCCCTTTAATATAATTCCTCATGTTGTGGTGGCCCCCAACCTTAAAATTATTTTCATTGCTACTTCATAACTATAATTTTGCTACTATTATGAATCATAATGTAAATATCTGATATGCTGATGTATTTAGGTGACCCCTGTGAAAGGGTGGTTTAACTTCCAAAGCGGTCACAACCCACAGGTTGAGAACTGCTGATCTATAGTAATGATCAGCTCTGTCCACTCTTCCCATAAATTTTGTGTATTCTAAAATAACTGCTGTTTTTTCAACAGTACAGGCTGTTTTTTCCTTGAACTAGTGATCACATGTGTTTGAGGGTCCAAGACTGTACTCAGCATTGTGGCTAACTTCTTATCATGGAATGAGAGTTATGTTATTTTCATATCACATTGATAGGCACGTAATTTATATTCCTGAAGTTTGTTCTTTTGTAGATCACTTGGAAAACTAGAAGCCATAACTGTTCCTGTTATATGTATTTTCATTTTATACAATCCCTGAGTAAGTTGAGGGCTTGTGTAGAACCTGTCAATGTAGATGTGATAGCCTGAACCATTCAGGTGTGCTTGCAGAACTCCTGTCAAATGAATCACTATTTGAGACATAAATGGTAAATCAGTATGAATAACACTTTCTGTTGTTGTCTTGCCATAATAGGGAATGTAAGAAAACACATAACTATTTTCTGAGTCACACAGGCAAAAAATTTGTAGGCCCCACTTTGTAGGCTCCCTTGATTGTAGCACTTCAATTGAATCCTTCCTTTGAAACTTACTGTGCTCTCATCTATAGCTACATTCCTTCCCAGCACATAAAGTTCTTTGCATTTATTGTCAATATACTCACATTCTTTTTTTTTTTTTTTTGGCCCGGGCTGGGTTTGAACCCGCCACCTCTGGTATATGGGGCTGGTGCCCTACTCCTTGAGCCACAGGCTCCACCCCTATACTCACATTCTTCACCTTGCTCCCTTGGGTATACACACTCCTTTGAGCTCTGACGCAATGGACATCTTCCAACATTGGTGTGGAACAAGAATATCATTACATTGGTTAAGGTCTAACATAAGATCAGAAAGGGTTAGTAATTTGAAATTCAAAAAATGTTTGGTAGAGGGAAGGAGCAAGATGGCAGACATTGCTTGCCAAATTGTCACCAAAAGAAAAAAAAGGTTCAGGTGAAAAGCATAATTCAGGTGAAATACTAAGGAAAAGGTGCCAGAACTTACCCTTACCAGAAATCCCACCAGAGGAAGTTTCTGGGCAGACCAAGAAAGAGGAAGAAGACTCAGTGCCTGTAGCTCAGTGGCTAGGGCACCAGCACATACACCGGAGCTGGTGGGTTTGAACCCAGCCCAGGCCTGCCAAACAACAATGATGACTACAACAGAAAAATAGCCCTGTGTTGAGTCCCAGCTACTTGGGAGGCTGAGGCAAGAGAATCACTTAACCCCAAGAGTTTGAGATTGCTGTGAGCTGTGACACCATGGTACTCTACCAAGGGTGACATAATGACACTCAGTCTTGGGGAAAAAAAGGAAAGAAAGAGGAAGAATTTGACAGAGAGTAACCCCCTCCCTAGGGAGATTTGGAGTCCAGCAGAAAAGGTATGGGGAGTGTTCATTTTTCTTCCCTTCAAACCTATGACAGTCTACCAGCTATTGCTCTGTAAGAGAGCCTTCCTCTATGATAAACTCAGGCGCTGCTGCTACTGACAAACTGAGAACTTCCTGAAAGCAGAGCACCAGGTAGCAGACCCATGCAGGATTGATTGCCCCCCCCCCCAACACAAAAGAACATTAGAGACACAAGCTACTATGATCTTTTGGATACAGCAAAACAGTGCTAAGAAGGAAGTTCATAGCACTAAATGCCTACATCAAAAAGAAAGATCACAACATAATGTCACACCTCAAAGAACTAGAAAAACAAGAAAATAACCCAAAACTAGCAGAAGAGAAATAACAACGATTACAGCAGAGCTAAACTAAATTGAAACTAAAAAACAATACAAAAGATCAATGAAACAAAAAGTTGTTTCTTCTGAAAGATAAACAAAGTTGATAGTCCACTAGGTAGGTGAACCAAGAAAACAAAAAAAGGACTCAAATAAGCTTGTTCAGAAATGAAAAATGAGACATTATAACTGATACCACAGATATATAAAAGATCACCTGAGACACTATGAACACCTCTATGCACACAATCTAGAAAATCTATAGGAAATGGATAAATTTTTGGAAACACACAACCTCCCAAGCTTGAATCAGGAAGAAAGAGAAATACTGAATAGACCAATAATTAATAGCAAGAATGAATCACTAATAAAATATCCAACCCAAAAAGCCCAAAATCAGAGAGATTCAGAGTTAATTTCTACCAGAACTACAAAGAATTGGTACCCATTCTACTGAAATTGTTTGATAACACTGAGGAAGAGGGAATCCTCCCCAACTCACCTATGAAACCAATATCACCCTGGTACTAAAACCAAGAAAAGACACACAGAGAAAACTATAGCCCAATAAATGTAGATGCAAAAATCTTCAACAAAATACCAGCAACCCAAGGGAAGAGCAAGATGGCGACTGATGGCAATCTGCACAGTGAAATTGGGGAGAGAAGATTAAAAGCATCTCTGGCTGGTAGGATCTGCCCAGAAACATCCCTTTGGGGAAACAGGGAGTCAGCGAGAGACTTCTGGACCCCATGAGAAGGACAAAAGCAGTGGAGAACTGGCAAGTGGTAGGTGCGTTTGTTTAGTAGGAGGCCACCCCCAGCTGTAACTATAGCAATGGCAAGAATGCAAGCAGAAAAGGTCTAACCTTTGGGCTGTTTTTTTGTTTGTTTGTTTTTGTTTTGTTTTTGTTTTTTTAACTTGGGCACTTAATTGAACTGCCTTGGGAGAATCTATCTTGGGCAAGAGGGTAGCTGATTTGGGGCATTGTCTGGGGCCCCAGACTGAGCCCAGGAGCTTGAAAGGAGCTAATGTTGTTCAGCTATGGGACTCTGGCACAGTCACTGTGGCGGAGCTGCCCATGTGGGCTCAGCTCTCAGGGTCACAGCAGGGATCAGCAGGAGACCTTGCCAAGTAATCTAGTGACTGAGCAGCCCAAAGGCAAGGACTGAGATGTTGGGGAAGAGCACAGATCTCAGTGTTTGGCAGATTACAGCCTTGGCCCTTAGTGACATAGAGTGAGACCATCATGTCAGGAAAGATCCCAGCAATAAGTGCTTTCCTTGGAAAACTTCTGCTTAGCCAAGGTTCACAGTATGGAGTGACTTTTAAGTGGGCTGAGGAGACATTTGGGCTCTCAAGTCAGTGGGGTCTGAGAAATCAGCAGAGGCCTCTAGTCTCCCTCTCATACAGCTGTATCAGCATTGTGATTAGCATCTCATACCTCAGAAGATCAGCTATTACCTGGACAATATTCAGCAAGATATATATACTGTTTTGGTTTTTGGTTTTGGGTTTGTTTTTTTTTTTTTTTGGTCTTTTTGTTGTTGTTGTTGTTTCTTAATTTCAACATTTTTCCTGTAGAATTTTTTTTCCTTTTTGTTTTGCCTTTTTTTCTCTTTTCTTTCTTCATTTTCCTAGTTTAAATACAATCTTCCATTGTTGCCTTCTTTAACAATTAGAACTTTATTTTTGCTAGTGTTTCTGCTCCTAATATTTGTTTTTACCCCCAATTTTATCCTTTAAGGGTTTTTGTTTATTTGTTTTGGTTTGATTTATAGTATATTTCTCTTTCCTCTCTACTTGGTGAAGGTGGGGTACTGTGTCTGAACAGGCTGGCAAAAAGCTGCTGACCTCAAGGGAACCACTCAACCCAGAACCCCAAGAGCTTAGGGGTTTTTAGGGTTGGGTCAAAGTACCCTACTATACACCTGTATTACTCCTGTCTCTTTATTTCGGTGCATCTCTTCTTTTTGTCAATATTCCCTTTTAGTCACTCTCTCTCCTTTCTCTTTTTTCTTTGTTTTTTAAATCTTCTTGCTCTTCAATCTTCTCATCCTTCTGGTCCTATACCAAAAGGACTAATTAAAACCTTAGGCCAGAGGCACAGTAACTTAAAGAGCAAGAGAAAGTAAAAAGAAAATTAGGGCAAGGAAACAGATACAAGAAAACACTCACGAGGAATAATCACAAGAAAAATCCAAGCAACATGAAATACGAGTCCAGAGCAACCCCTTCAAGGGACCATGAGTTAGCTATTGCAGAGGATTCCACCTATAAAGAAATGTTAGAACTGACAGAAGGGGAATTGAAAATACAGATGATGAAAACAATGAAGGAAATTGCTGAGAGTGTAGAAAACAACCAAAAATCAATGAAAGAAATTGCTGAGAAAGTAGAAAATAACCAAAAGGAAATCCAAAAATAGAATCAAATAAGAGATGAATGATATGAAGAATATGAAAGGATATAGAAGAGCTGAAGGAACTGAAGCAGTCAATTAGGGAAGTTAAAGATGCAATAGAAAATATCAACAACAGGTTAGATCATGCAGAATAAAGAATCTCAGAGGTAGAGGATAAAGCTCTTGAGATAACTCAGTTAAAGAGGCAGGAAAAAAGAGAGAGAAAGCAGAACATTCACTGATAGAATTAAGGGACTTTATGAAGCGTTCAAACATATGAGTTATAGACATCCCAGAAGGAGAAGAAGAATGCCCCAGAGGAATGGAATTCATTCTAGACAATATTATGAATGAAAATTTCCCAAATATCACCAAAGATTCTGACACAATTTTTTTTTTGTTTTTGTTTTTGTTTTTTTTTTTTTGAGACGGAGCCTCAAGCTATCCCCCTTGGTAGAGTGCCATGGCATCACAGCTCATAGCAACCTCCAAGTCCTGGGCTCAAGCAAGTCTCCTGCCTCCGCCTCCCAAGTAGCTGGGACCACAGGCGCCCGCCACAACGCCGGGCCATTTTTTGGTTGCAGCCATCATTGTTGTTTGGTGGGCCTGGGCTGGGGATTTGAACCCGCCACCTTAGGTGTATGTGGCTGGCGCCTTAGCCGATTGAGCCACAGGCGCCAAGCCTGACACAATTTTTTTCAGAGTGATATCAGACCACTGGTCACCTCACCTCAAATAGAATTTCTCCAAAACACATTGTGATGAACATGTCTAAAGTGAAGACAAAATAAAAGATTTTGCAAACTGCCAGAAGAAAGCACCAATTGACCCAGAGGGGCAAATCCATCAGGGTGACCAAGGACGTCTCTAATGAAACTTTTCAAACCAGAAGACAATGGTCATCTACCTTTAATCTACTTAAACAGAACAATTTCCAACCCAGAATTCTATAGCCCCATAAGCTAAGCTTTAAATTTGATGGATAAATCAAATATTTTACTAATATGTAAACATTGAGGAAATTTGCCACAAGACCAGCTCTACAGGAAATACTTCAACCTGTTCTACACACTGACCATCACAAACTCACAAGCCATCTTATGGAATTGGAAAAAGAAGAACAATCTAAGATTAAACCCAGAAGAAGAAAAAAAAAATCTAGGCTCAGCACCTGTAGCTCAAGTAGCTATGGCTCCAGACACATACACTGGAGCCGGCAGATTTGAATCCAGGACAGGCCTGCCAAACAATGGACAAATATAACCAAAATAATAGCCAGGCATTGTGGTGGGTGCCTGTAGTCCCAGCTACTTGGGAGGCTGGGGCAAGAG
>CAUYQV010154980.1:0-23250 GCA_963574575.1 Galagoides demidoff | reverse complement strand
AGCATGTATTCCACAATTTTTAGTGCATTATTGTATGGAACATGGTTTGTTTCAAAATGACGAAATATTTCTAACCATTTGTTCTCTATTGTGATTTTTGCTGATGCCCAAGATTTAACCTTTTCCTTATCAATATATTTTTTGAATAATGACACCTCGGAAGTCATGTCACTTTCAAGGCCCGCGCTAGACTTTTTGCCGCCACTATAAAATATAAATAATACGAGTACTGTCTGCTAAATTCATGAAATAAATAAATAAATTACTTACCTAAATTATCTGAATAGCTGATTTGTTAACATCACTTGTTTAACTAGCACTAGCACACAGTACGATGTGTATCATCTGAGAGACAGTTACAAAATGTTTTCGTGGTTGCCAATGTCAAAAAATGCCATCGTTCATTAAGTCCAAACAATGGTGGTTGAATTCTAACAACTGATCAACAATGCGAACTTTGATAAGCAGTTCTCCATAATCAGTTCTCAACAATTATTTGTTATTATTAAATTTTAACCTTATAAAATTAACAAAAATAATATAAAACTCATATCCTGGCGAAATAGCCACATGGCAGCCAAAAACCATATATTCCCTTCCTGTTCTCTCCCCGTTCCCTAGCTTGTTGTACATTCTTTATTTATTTATTTATTTATTTATTTATTTTTTGCAGTTTTTGGCCAGGGCTGGGTTTGAACCCACCACCTCCAGCACATGGGAGTGGCACCCTACTCCTTTGAGCCACAGGCGCCACTCATTCTTTCCAAAAATTGGGACTTTTCAAAACACCATGGGATGCAGGACAAATTGTTAAAAATTGGGACTGTCCTGCTAAAAGTGGGACGTCTGGTCACCTTAGTTTATATGTATTTTCAGAATAAATTTTTATCCAATTTGCTTAATTACATAATAATTTCTTGTGCTTCATACATATTTTGCCCAGTTTTTCTTTTCTTTTTTTCTTCTTTTTGAAATGGAGTCTCAATCTAGCTCATACAACCTCAAACTCCTGGATTCAAGCAATCCTCCTGCCTTAGTGTTCCAAGTAACTAATTTTTCTACTTTTAGTAGAGAAAGGGTCTCACTCTTGCTCAGGCTGGTCTTGAACTCCTGAGCTCAAGTGGTCCTCCCACCTCAGCTTCCCAGAGTGCTGAGACTACAGATATGAGCCATCGTTCCCAACTGTACAGTTTCTTTTATTTTTTTAGTGTATTAACCATAGTTATTCATTATGTATTGTCCTGTGATACTAGTCTCTGGGATCTTTTCTTTACTGTTTTGATAATGGTTTGAAGGCTCATGGAGAAGTTAAGAATCTGTGTTATTAATCTACTTATAACTAGTATACAGTCTGCTATTGGCAAATAGATGCTGTATATTACAGATCTTCTTATGTTAGCAAGAGGATTTGATGGCTACAGTACAGAAAATTCTTTGAATTTTCAACTTTGTTGAATCAATGGATTAATGACTGCACAATTATAGACTATTTTACTAGGATTCTCATTCCATCACGATGCATTAAGAGAATACACCAGCTTTCTATATGGTAAAAATGAACAGAATAATTTCCTTTACATTCTTTTCATATCATCAAAAGAGTACCACGTTGTTAACAAGATTCTGTTATTGCAGGAATCCCTGACATTTGATGATGTGTCTGTGAAATTCACTTGGGAGGAGTGGCAGCTCCTGGGCTCTGCTCAGAAGGACCTGTACCGGGACATAATGTTGGAGAACTACAGCAACCTGGTATCAGTGGGTGAGGATAGCTGCCCTATGTTGCTTAGGGGGTGCCTGTTCGTGGCCTTCCATTTCTTACCTTCTGAAAGCTTTGGTGGACCTGTGGTACATTCATAGATGCTTCTCTTGCCCCACACAAGAGGGTATAATCTACACTCTCCTGAGAAAAAAGCCCTGATGTTAGAGATGTGAAACCTATTCAGTCTCTGAAATGTAGCATTCTCCTTTCTTGACTTTGCCAGCCCAGTTGTGTAACTCATCTGCTGTTTTCCATGAACAGGGTATCAAGCCAGCAAATCAGATACACTCTCCAAGTTGGAACCAGGAGAACTGTGGATGACAGAAGATGAAATCCACAGGCAAATTTGTTTTGGTGAGTGAGAGAACCAGCGAGGTGGGCACCCCTAGAAGACATATTCTACTCACCCGGGCAGGTGTCAATACCCCCAGGGTGTCTAAGGATACAGCAGCCTCTCTCTTCTCCTGAAAGAGCTCTTTTTCTTGGTAGAAACATAAAAAGAATATCTACCCCTCTTTTTTCTTCTGAGATCTCTTTCCTTTATTTAATATACATCTTGTTTTTATTTGCATAATTATCTTCTTCCTATGATTTTCAAGTCTTCCTTTTCTTTGTCCACTGACACTGTATCTCTGCGTAGGTTACCTTACTATGAAGTCCCACTTTCCAGGCCTCTAGAAAAAGAGAATTTGAATGTATCTTCTTATTGTTGATTACCTCACCTCCCTGCCCTATTGAGAAATAAGTGTCCCTTCATAACATCTGACTTCACCTGTGCCCCATGATAACCGGGTCTGAGCATTTTGTGGTTCTTTAGCTTCTCTTTCTGCTGAGGGTTCACTGTACATCTCTGTTCATTCTCTTTCCTCTTCTCACAGCTCTTAAAATATTCCTTCATTCCCGAGAGTTAACCTCTTTTTATTCTCTGGAAGATTCCAAATTGTCTTCTCTGTTAATATTATCTAATATACACATTATTTCTATGTATTTTACTTGTTTTCTTGGCAGCTGGCCTGTAACTTCCCATTTTGTGTGACAAACATGAACCATCTTCCCTCTAAGAAAAATATTTTCAGCTATTCTTGTTTCAATTCACAGTCTCCTTCATATCTTAAATCTCAAATTCTCTTTATCCTGGTATTACCTTGAATGTTCTCTTACATGCTGAGCTCTCCTCTTTAATCTCTATTTTTGAGATTAATTAGAAAGTGACTTAATACCCAGTATTATTTCTATTCCAATTCAGATCAGAATTTATGTCTGCTACAAATTACTTTTCAGCCAGGTGCAGTGGCTCACACCTGTAGTTTCAGCACTTGGGAGGCCAAGGTGGGTAGATTGTCTGAGCTCACAGGTTCAAGATCAGCCTGAGCCAGAGAGAGACCCTGTCTCTAAAAAATAGCCAGAGGTTGTGGCGGGCACCTGTAGCCCCAGCTACTTGGGAAGCTGAGGCAAGAGGATCACTTGAACCCAAGAGTTTGGGGTTGCTATGAGCTAAGATGCTACAGCACTCTACCAAGGGTGACCAAGTGAGACTCTGTCTAAAAAAAAAAAAATTACTTCCTTCATAGTTTTGCCAATTCTAAACTTTCATTATGTTGCTGCTGTATTCATTTATTTTCTCATATTTTTTAGCAATGGTATTGAGATATAATGCACAAGGTGGCACCTATGGCTCAGTGAGTAGGGCGCTGGCCTGACATACCGAGGGTGGTGAGTTCATAACCCAGCCCCGGCCAAACCACAACAAAAAATAGGCATTGTGGTGGGCGCCTGTAGTCCCAGCTACTCCGGAGGCTGAGGCAAGAGAATCGCCTAAGCCCAGGAGTTGGAGGTTGCTGTGAGCTATGAGACACCACGGCACTCTACCAAGGGTGATAAAGTAAGACTGTGTCTCAAAAAACAGAGATATAATGCACATATCCTATAATTCACCTTTTTATTTATTTGTTTATTTATTTTTGAGACAGTCTCAATATGTTGCCTGGATAGAGTGCTTGGTGTCATCATAGCTCACAGCAACCTCAAACTCTTGGGCTTAAGTGATTCTCTTCCCTCAGCCACCCAAGTAGCTGGGACCACAGGTGCCCGCCACAACACCCAGTTATTTTTGTTGTCCTTGTTGTTTAGCAGACCCTGGCAGGGTTCAAACCCAAGAGCCCCGTGCATGTGGCTGGCACCCTAACTGCTGAGCTACAGGGACAAACCTCACCTTTTTTTTGAAATAGCATTTTTTCATGTGTTTGTTGACCATTAGACTTTCACTAGAAAAGTTTCTGTTCAGGTCTTTTGCCCATTTTTAATGGAGTTGTTTGATTTTTTGCTTGCTGATTTGCTTGAGTTCTTTGTAGATTCTAATTATCAGCCCTTTATCAGATGTGTGTAGCATGCAAATATTTACAATGTGTTGTTTTTAAAGTTGTATACATTGTAGAATGGCTAAATTGAGCTAATTAACATATATACTGCATCACATACTTACTTTTTTTTAATGATTAGAGTTCTTAAAATCTACTGTCTTAGCAGTTTTCAAAAGGCTCTCACATTCTTACTTACACTCTGGGACATTTGTTCAATATACCTGGATTGCCAGTTGTGTACCTGGTCACAGTAGTCAGTATTTGGTTCATTTCAGTGGGCTTAGCAAATTCCAAAACTTAATATTATTAGAATGACTAAATCCTTGGTCTTCTGTTTGTCCATGTTTCCAAATACAATCTCATCCTGTATTCTTTCTTTGGATAATTTTGGTATGTTCATGTTGCTATTTCCAGGTAAGACCTTTTCCAAGATTTATATATTCAACCAATTTCTTTATATTTGTACTTAGATATGCAGGAACATCTTAAACTTTATATGTTTCACAATACCTATATGCTAGATTTTTCCTTCATTGCAGACTTCAGTAATACTTTTTATTTCACCATGAGGTTTACTTCCCTCCATCCAGTAGCTGAAGTCATATAACTTTTGGAATAACCTTTGAGTCCTCACTTTTTTTTTTTTTAAACACTCTTCCCATTCTCACCATTGAATCTATTAATGAATCTTGTCTAACTATATCCTAATTTTCTCCATCTCCTATATCTTCATTTTTTCTTTCTCTTTTTTTTCTTTTTTCTTTTTTTTTTTTTTGGTTTTTTTTTTTTTTTTTTTGAGGCCCTTAGTAGAGTGCCATGACGTGGATAGCTCATAGCAACCTCAAACTCTTGGGCTCAAGTGATTCTCTTGCCTCAGCCTCTGAGGAATACAGACACGTACCACAGTGCCTGGCTATTTTTAGAGATGGAGTTTCACTCTTGCTTAGGCTGGTTTCAAACTCCTAAGCTCAAGCAATCTACCCACCTTGGCCTCCTAGAGTGCTAGGATCACAGGCGTGAACCACTGTGCCTGGCATACCTCCTATATCTTCATTTGCCTTTAACAACATTTCATAAATTATAGTTACTTTCTTTGGTTTTTAATACATTTTTCCATAACTAGAATTAAACCTTTGTGAAAATAAGAAATGTTTTTATATCCTAAACATGAGCATAGTGACTTACACATAGAAGTCATTCAGCAAATATTTTTAGAATAAATGAATATGCCCTTGTCATTTGGGATTAACCTGTGTGGTCTGGTATTTCTTTAATTTCTATAGTCTGGTGTCCCACCAAATTCTGGAGTTCCCTGCTAAAAGTGACCTGTTTATATGTGACTATCTATACATTTTGTAAAGACCTAATTAGAAAAGCAACCAAATTTATATACACTGTAAATTATCTAGCTTTTTTGGTACACTTACTGCTTTTACTTTATGGTGTATTCATGTTATTGTGTCTTACCAATATGCAGTATGTAAGAGATATTTATTTATACATGGAATTTCCTTTATAATAATATAAGGCTGTCACTAAAGAGTCACATGACAACAAGGTATTTCTTAAACAGTCTTACTCCAAAGGAAGATGATGAAATGATTCACTGTTTTCTTCTCTCCTAGAAATCAGAAACATTGATAATCCTCTGCAGGATCACTTACAAGATCAAAGTATTCAGAAGAGAGGCCATTTCCTATTAAAGCAAAATTGTGTTATGTTTGACTTCCATGAGAAACCTTTGAAATCAAATTTTAGTTCTGAAAACCAGAATAGAAGCTGTAACCTAAAGAACTCTGCTGAGTTTAATGGAGATGGGAAATGCCTTTTCCATCCTGTTCATGAACAATTTTATTCTGAAATTAAATTCCCCATAAGTACAAAACCCATCAAAAATGCATCCCAGGTCATTAAGGAACAGAGAAGTCCCAACATAGAGAAAGCCCATGTATATGGTAAATGTGGGAAAGGCTTCATCAAGTTTTCTCAGTTCACTGATCATCAGAGAGTTCATACTGGAGAAAAACCTCATGGATGCTGTGTATGTGGGAAAGCATTCTCTAGAAAATCCAGGCTAATGGAACATCAGAGGACTCATTCAGGACTGAAACATTATGAATGCACTGACTGTGACAAAACTTTCCTCAAGAAATCACAATTCAATATACATCAGAAAACTCATATGGGAGAGAAACCTTATACATGTAGTGAATGTGGGAAAGCCTTCATCAAAAAGTGTCGGCTTATTTATCATCAGCGAACTCACACAGGAGAGAAACCCCATAGATGTAATGTATGTGAGAAGGCCTTCTCTACAAAGTTCAGTCTCATTACACATCAGAAAACTCATACAGGAGAGAAACCTTTTATATGTAATGAATGTGGCAAAGGCTTTATCGAGAAGAGGCGTCTTACTGTACATCATCGAACTCATACTGGTGAGAAACCCTTTGTATGCAGTAAATGTGGGAGAGGTTTCACTTTGAAGAACAGTCTTATTACACATCAGCAAACTCATACAGAGGAGAAATTATATACATGTAGTGAATGTGGAAAAGGCTTTTCAGTGAAGCACTGTCTTATTGTACATCAACGAACTCATACTGGAGAGAAACCCTATATATGCAATGAATGTGGAAAAGCCTTCACTTTAAAGAGCCCTCTCATCAGACATCAGCGAACACATACAGGAGAGAAACCCTATGTGTGCCCTGAATGTCAAAAAGGCTTCACCATGAAGAGTGATCTCATTGTACACCAGCGAACTCATACTGCAGAGAAGCCATATATGTGCAATGATTGTGGTAAAGGATTCACTGTGAAGAGCCGCCTGATTGTACACCAACGAACTCATACAGGAGAGAAACCCTATGTATGTAGTGAATGTGGAAAAGGCTTTCCAGCAAAGATCCGGCTAATTGGACATCAACGAACTCATACAGGAGAGAAACCTTACATATGCAGTGAATGTGGAAAAAGTTTCACCGAGAAGAGTCATCTCAATGTACATCGCCGCACTCATACTGGAGAGAAACCCTATATATGCAGTGAATGTGGCAAAGGCTTAACTGGGAAAAGCATGCTCGTTGCACATTTGCGAACTCACACTGGGGAGAAACCATATATATGCAGTGAATGTGGAAAGGGCTTCACCATGAAGAGTACTCTCAGAATACATCAGCAAACTCATACTGAACAGAAACCATACAAATGTAACGAATGTGGTAAAACCTTCAGGAAGAAGACATGTTTTATACAGCATCAGCGATTTCACACAGGAAAGACTTCCTTTGAATGTACTGAGTGTGGAAAATTATCTTTGCGTAAAAATGATCTCATTACACATCAGAGAATTCACACAGGAGAGAAACCATATGAATGTAGTGAGTGTGGGAAAGCCTTCACTACAAAATCAGAGCTCAATGTTCATCAAAGAAAACATACAGGAGAGAGGCCCTATGGTTGCGATGATTGTGGGAAAGCTTTTGCCCATTTGTCTATCCTTGTTAAACACAAGAGAATTCATAGGCAGTCATTTTGGGCAAACCATACCAGTTGTTAAGTCCTCAAGATAATACAGTATTTTGAAGAATAATTTAATGATTGCAGGGTATGTATGTAGTCATCTATTTGTCATCAAAAAAGGAAATACACACATACACACACACACACACAAAGAAGACATGTACAGGCTGGCCACAGTGGCTCACACCTGTAATCCCAGCACTCTGGGAGGCCAAGGCAGGTGGATTGCTTGAGCTCATGAATTTGAGACCAGCCTGAGCATGTGCAAAACCCCATCTCTACTAAAAATAGAATAACTGAGGCAAGAGGATCACTTGTGCCCAAGAGTTGGAGGTTGCTATGAGCTATGACACTACGGCTCTCTACCCAGGGCAACAGCTGGTCTTAAAAAAAAAAAAAAAAAGACGTACAAAACAACAGAATCTCTGTCACTCTGGGTAGAGTCCTGTGGTATTACAGCTCACAGCAACCTCAGTTTCCTGGAATCAAGCTATCCTTTTGCCTCAGCCTCCCAAGTAGCTGGGACTATAGGCACCTGTCAAGACATCCAGCTAGATTTTCTATTTTTGGCAGAGACGGAGTCTCGCTCTTGCTCAAGCTGGTCTTGAACTCCTGAGCCAAGCAATCCACACTCCTCAGCCTCCCAGAGTGTTAGGATTACTGGCATGAGCTATGGCACCTGGTCTACAATCAGTTTTGATGAAGTACTTTGGGACATTATGTTGAAGAAGTGCATATTGAGAAAAATTCTAGGAATATGGCTGAGTAGGAAAGCCTTAGGTGGGAAGACAGACTGTGTCATAAATTATTATCATGGATCATCAAGGAACTACTAATAGTAGAAATGTTAATAATTATGGGAAAGTCTTTGTCCAGAAATAAGACCCTGATAGATAAAGAGAGTTCATAACAGAGAAATATTTTGCTATGGGAATATATGTGGGGAAATTAGACATTGGGGGACCCTGAGCCCCCCAAGAGAAAAATGTCTAAAAGCAAAATAGAGTTTAGTATTTTAACTGAGTAAAGAAACAGCTTGGCTTTAATATTTCAATTGGTTTTTAATAAAAGTAGCTTTGCTGACTAAAAACAAGTCTGTGCAATTCTTGCACAAAACAGGTTTTAAGGAAGGTTTTAATGCAGCTTGCCTGCTTAAAGGTTAAATGGCCCAGGCACACTGGAATACAAATGGCTGCATGCACATGCAGCATGCATGGCAACAGGTAATCGATCAAGCCTGTGGGTTGTACCTCTCCCTATAAAAGGAGATAAGTCTCCTGCCCTGAAGAGGACTGGAATGCAGAAACCCTGTGAGAGAGGTGGATGTTGCAGAAGTCACTGGGAGCAATGAGTGCAACCAAAACCCACACAGAGGGAGGACCTCTTGGGGGGAGATAAGAGGAAGGACTTCTTTCTCTCCCAGCTCCCAATGTGGTCATTGGTATTAGCCAGTTCGCCCCACAGTGGAACAAGGGGTCTACCATCTCCTTTGGATCCCTGAAGGATGAGGCAAACCATGCAGATATGGACACATCCCATTTGCCTTAAGGTTATGTTCCTAGTTTCTCATGGATGCATAGGCTAAGTATAGTTAACTATCAATTAAGGAAGAGGAGATAATGGAAAAAAGCATATGTGTTCATACAATTGCTAATCAATGACAAATAGCCCACAAGCTGATCTTTGCTCAGTTCTCCATTAGCTCATAGATTGCCCACCTCAAATTGTGGTAGAGAGAACTCAATAAAAGCTAATCGGTCAAAGCACAGAGTGCCTCCATTGTGTCTCACCATGCTTAATGAGGGACCCCTGGGCCCACCATAAACTTTGTCTTTGTGTCTTGTGTATTCATTTTCCTCATTTGGTCAATTCCACTTTAGCAGGTATCCCACGATGCTGGTGCGGGGTTGGTCCCCAACAAAGGTTTACAATAAAATATTTTGCTTCATCATTTGCCAGCAAATAATGCAAAAATAATACTTATAAATACATGAAATATGAAAGACCTGTAGAAAAATATTGGAGAACTTAATGAAGAAAAGGGACCTTGTCAAAATTAATGAGAACTCACTGTCAAAAGTCCAATCTTAGGTGATACATCTTCATCTCAGAAGCATTTGGGAACAGGATAAAGTCAGCCATACTTCTAGTTGCCTTGTCACAGATTTTTATATAGTTTAAACTGTGACAGTTTCATCATGAATTAAATGTTAATATATTATAGGAGTAATATACTAGTACAATACAGGGGTATTCTATGCCTGCCTTGTATGTATGATTAACTCTTACATTTCTTTGGCTCTATGTTTGTGTTATACCAGAATACATAAAGTACTTCAAAATGAAACAATATAGCATATTGACTTCATACCTGTAATTGAATATATTTGGAATGTTTTAAGTTTGTAGTAAAATCAAAATGATAAAATTTCTGATAAATTTTAATCATTTAGTTTTCTCTTTTCTAATTATCTAATTATGTTATGAAAATAATATAACTTGTGTTTTTATAAGTCTTTATTTTTAAAATAACTTTAGATTCACAAAATCTTACTGAAGTATTTCAGAGTTCCCAAATGCCCTAAACCCAGCTTCTTCCAAAGGTAACACCTTACGTAACCATAATTCATTAGCAAATACAGGAAAGCGAAATTGTTACAGTACTGTTCTCTACCCAATTTATTTGGATCTTGCCAGTTTTAACATGCATGTATTTGTTTAATTTTATATACAGTTTTAAGAAATTTTATCACACATATTGGTTCCTGTAACCACAATCAATATTTAGAATATTGCATCAACCAGACTCCCTCATGCATACTTTTTTAGTCACTTCCTTTCCTCAGTGCTAACCCTTAGCAATCACAGACCTGTTCATTTCTAATTTTGTCATTAATAGAATGTTATGAAATGGAAACATAGGGCATGTTCCCTTTCTGAGACTGGCTATTTGACCTTAAGCACATTAATCTAAGTTTATACATGTTGTTCTGTGTATCAGTAGTTGTTTAACTTTATTAGTGATTAGTAGTCTATGATATGGATATGCCACACCAGATAACCAAAGAGAGTACTTTGAAGGTGACTGCAGTGATATTCAGCAATGAGGTATGTGGCACTTTTTCTAGGACAAGTTCATGACCAATTGATCCAACATTATTGAAAATGCTGCCTTTTTTCTATTAAGTTAATAGGAAACGATGAACATATGCAAAAATCATTTGTCCATACTTATGTCTATTTCTTGACTCTACATTTTATTCTGTTGATGTATGTTTTTATCACTTTGCTAAAAATACTCTATAGTGATTACTGACATTCAGTGATTATAATTATAAAATCAAGTACTCCAGTTCTTCCAGCTTTATGTTTCCTTTTTCAAAATAGTTTTGTCTTTTCTAATTATCTTTTTTTTTCTTTTTTTTATGTTTTAGAAACAGAATCTGACTTTGTCACCCTCAGTAAAGTGCTGCGGTGTCATAGCTCACAGCAACCTCCAGTTCTTGGGCTTAGGCGATTCTCTTGCCTCAGCCTCTTGAGTAGCTGGGACTACAGGTGCCCACCACAATGCCCTGCTATTTTTTTGTTGCAGTTTGGCCGGAGCAGGTTCAAACCCACCACCCTTGGTATATGGGGCCTGTACCCTACTCACAGAGCCAAAGGTGCCACCCTACCTTTGCTTTTCTATTTAAATTCTAGTATAAGCCTGTTTATATCTATAAAAACTCCTTTGGGTTATACTGACGGTGGTGGGTTTGAACCCGGTCCTGGCCAAACTGCAACAAAAAAATTGCCAGACATTGTTGCGGGTGCCTGTAGTCCCAGCTATTGGGGAGGCTGAGGCAAGAGAATCGCCTAAGCCCAAGAGCTGGAGGTTGCTGTGAGCTGTGACACCACTGTACTCTACCACGGGCAACAAAGAGTCTATCTCTTAAAAAAAAAAAAAAAACTCCTGGGTGGCGCCTGTGGCTCAAAGGAGTAGGGCACTGAGCCCCATATACCAGAGGTGGGGGGTTCAAACCTGGCCTTGGCCAAAACAAACAAAAAGTTTTCTGGGGGGCGGTGCCTGTGGCTCAAAAGGGTAGGGCGCCAGCCACATATGCTGGAAGTGGCGGGGTCAAACCCAGCCCCAGCCAAAAAAAAAAAAAAAAAAAAAAACCAATAACGAAATGTTTGTACCCCTGTGATATTCTTAAAATAAAAAAATTAATTAAAAAGAAAAGTTTTCTGGTTTTTGTTTTTTTGTTTTTTTGGCACAAAATCTCTCTTAGAGTGCTGTGGCAGAGTAGCTTGGGACTACAGGAGATTGCCACAACACCTGGCTATATTTAGAGATGGGATCTTGCTCTAGCTCAAGTTGGTCTCCAGCTCATGAGCTTAGGTGATCCATCTGCCTCCGCCTCCCAGAGTGCTGGGATTACAGCTATGGCCACCATGCCTGGCCTCCTTTGAGAGTTTTATTGAAATTGAGTTAAATGTACAAGTGGAAGTGGCTTGATTTGGAATCTTTACTATGTTGCACCTTCCAACCTATGAACATGCTATGTCTCTCCATTTAATTACGTTTTCCCTGCTTTTTAAAAGTCAGTGTTTTTTAGTTAATAGCATAAACATCCTGTACGGGCCCCATAAATGCATTAATGTATCATGACCTATGTGTTTATGGTTTAATAAAAAAAATCGTGTAGGGGTTATAACAGATATTTATGTAAGTACATATTTTTGGAGCTATTATAAATGTTCCTATGTTTATAATTTAGCTTCTAATTGTTCATTATTCTTTAGAAATGTGATCGATTTTTTTTTGTTTGTTGACTTTGTATACTGTGACTTTGCTAAACTAACTTGTCTAGTTCTTTTGTAGAGTCCTTACATTTGTATAGTCATGTCTTCTGTGAATAGGGGCACTGATATTTCTACCATTCCAATGTTTTTCTTTCTTTTCCTTTTCTTACCATACTACGTTGGCTAAGACTTTCACTGTATTAAAACAGAACAGTGAAAGTGGATATCTTTGCCATGTTTCCAGTGTTAGGGTAGAAGCACTAATCTTTCACCATCAAAGACCTTGTTAGTAAGTATAGGTATCTTGTATGTGCTTTTTACCAGGTTCAGGAAATTCCCTTCTAATCCTAAATTTTTGGCCATTATTTCTTCAAATATGCCTTTTCCCTGCTTTTAAACTTTGCTCTTGTGATTCCCATTAATGGTTTATCTGATGCTGCCTTATAGGTAAAACTATTTTTTTCTATAATATTTTTCCTTCTATTCCTTATATCAAATAATTTCTTTTGTTCTCTAAGTTTGCTCACCCTTTCTTCTGACATTATAATCTGCTAGTGAATCCATCATTTGTTTATCATTTGTTGTTGTACTTTCAAGCACCAACATTTCTTTTTTTTTTTTTTTGAGACGGAGCCTCAAGCTATCCCCCTGGGTAGAGTGCCATGGCATCACAGCTCATAGCAACCTCCACCTTCTGGGCTCAAGCGAGTCTCCTGCCTCCGCCTCCCAAGTAGCTGGGACCACAGGCCCCCGCCACAAGCCTGGCCATTTTTTGGTTGCAGCCATCATTGTTGTTTGGCGGGCCCGGGCTGGGGATTCGAACCCGCCACCTTAGGTGTACGTGGCTGGTGCCTTAGCCGATTGAGCCACAGGCGCTGAGCCTTATAGTATATTTTCTATGTCTTTATAGAGATTTTCCATGTATTAGGTTATTGTCATTATATTTTTCCCTTAAGCCTTTAAACATTTTTTTTTTATGTCTTTGACTATATCTATCATCCTGGCTTTGAAGTTATTGTGGCTACATCCATCATTAGGGTCCACTCAGAATTAGTTATATTGACTGCTTTTTTTTCTGAGTATTAATGAAAATTTACTGTTATTTGTAAGTATCATATATTGTTGTAGAATCCTGAACATTTTTTAAATCATATATAGTAGGAAAAGGGAGACATATTGTAGGGACTGGGCAGATCCAAGTGTCACATGAGTTAAAAACAGTTTATGATATCCAGAAGCTCACAACATAGTCAGAGTCACATAGGAAATAGGCAGCCATCACACAACACAGTGGTACATGTCTAATAGTACAGAATATGGAAGAACAATGGCATTGATATTTTCAGAAGTAGCAAAGGGAAAAGAAGGGAAAGTTTTCTGGTGGTAGGAATCCATAGCTTAGTTTTAAACCAAGCAGGAGATAATTAGAACAATAACAAAAACCAAATTCAAACCATTAAGGATTTATTAAATTAGGAATATGCCAAACTGATCAGTTTCTGGTTCCAGACCTAAGGAATAAAGTTGATTTGTTTTATGTCCACAGAGAATTTTGAATTGTGTATGTGTTTATATATTTTTTTTCATTATAGGTTATTACTGTACATGCTGTTCTTTTGGAGAAGGTTCTGATTTTTTTTTCTACTCATCCATGTCCTACTTTTCCTCATTTATACTGAAATTCTCCTTTATTACTGTTATTGGCAAACAGGGTCTCACTCTGATGCCTGGGTTAGAGTGCTGTAGCATCATCATAGCTCACTGAAATCTCAAACTCCTGGGTTCCAGGCCATCCTGTTTTTTTAACAGTGTGCATACTGTTTTCATGAAGACATGTCCTATGGTTTACATAGAATCATCTCCTGGTATACATTTGTATTTTTATCAGTTAGTATTTTACTTCGTTACATACCTTATATGGCCAAGACAACACATTTAATGGCTACAAATAGTAATCATTTACTAATTCTCTCAACTGTGCGGGTTGAACCCAATCTGAGCTGACCTGGCAAGGGCTGGATGGCCCAGATGCTTTACTTGGCTTCATTACACACAACAGCACATGCATTTATTTGTATCTTCACCTCCTCAATCTTTCAGTCTTAGAATACATCTGCTCCCACCCAGATCAGACCTACCCATTCCACCATACCTCTATAAAGGCCAGGACTGGAAACCTTTTGTTTATGTCCACATTGTTACTGTAGCCTTCCCTCCTATTGTGCTGCTTTCCACTAACCTCATCCAGCCAGAAGTTCCTAGGGGCTGTATTCTCACAGACACCGGACTTCCTACAAGATGGTGGTTCCCAGGTCTTCCATGGCTCCATCTTTCATTTTTTTGCCTGAGATGGGCTCTAGCCACTGAAAACTTAATAGGAAAATCTTGTTGACAGTCTCTTGGAAGGAGAAGAGGAAGGTACTAAGGTACCCCAAACACATTTGTCTTGCCATAGGGATGAGTTTCAGCCCCTGTCATGGCCACTCCTATCAAATGCCTGGTAATACGTTCTATGATTTAATGACCACGTGACTGCATGGGCATGTCCATCCTGTCAGGGTCCTTAGGGATGGTGGAGGATAAAATGTGGTGTCATAGCCCTGAAATCTGAAGTGGACTCTATCAGGGGTGCAGCCTTTGGTATCTGCTAGAGGAGTCTTAAGAGCCCAATAACACTTGTAGGTTGGGATGTGGAACTTGTAGGGTCTGTGGAAAGAAAAATGCACGTGAATGTTGGTGTTTGGGAACCTTATCTGAGCCTACTAACTAAGGAATCTGGACATTAGTAATGGGTCCTCTGCCTGTCAGTGGTTCAGGATTAATTTGAAGAAATTAAGATGGAAGGTCTGATGGTGAGAGGTTGGGGTCCATATGTTCACTCTGAATGGGAATCAGTGATTCAAAAGTGGACAGAAGCAGGTGAGGAGCAAGATGGTGGCCAGTAACAGCTTCCTTGCAATTGGGCACAGTGAGACCGGGGAGAGAAGACTCCAGGCATTTCTGGCTGGTGGGATCTGCCCAGAAACATCCTTTTGGTGACACACGGTGCAATGAGAGACTTCTGGACCCCATGAGGAGGGCAAAAGCAGTAGAGAACTGGCAAGTGGTTGCATGTATTTGTTCAGTCTAATCATGCCGGCAGCTATAAATACAGCAGTAGTGAGACTGCAAACTGGAAAGGCCTTACCTATGAACTGTTTTGGGTTTTTTTGGACTTGGCACTTAGATGAACTATCTTGGGACAACTTGGGCAAGAGTGTGGAAGACTTTAAGCGTTGTCTAGGGCCCCAGACTGAGCTGCTGAGCCAGAGGGAGCTAGTAGTGTTAGGCCATCTGACACCCGGAGCCATTGTGGGAGAACTGCCCTGGCAAACTCCACCCTCAGGGTTGCAGAGCAAGGATCAGATTAGCGGGAGACCTTGGGTGGTAGTGACTGAGCAGCCTAAAGGTGGGGACTAACATGACTTATAGCCTTGGACCTCAGGGACACAGAGTGACACCAGTTTGGGCACAGTGGGTGGGATACTGTGTCTGAACAAGCTAGCAAAGAGCTGCTGACCTCAGGGGAATCACCCAACCCAGCACCTCTAGAGGTTGGGGGTTTTTAGCAGACATCAAAACCCCAGTCTAGTGGCACAGTAACTTAAAGAGCAAGAGGAAGTGAAAGGAAAATTAGGGCAAGGAAACAGATAAAAGAAAATACTCATGAGGAAGAATCAGCAGAAAAATGCTGGCAACATGAAAAACCAGTCCAGAGCAACCCCCTCCAAGGGTCCTCCCCATCAGGAAGCTACTACAGAGGATTCCACCTATAAAGAAATGTTAGAAATGACAGAAAGGGAATTTAGAATATAGATTATGAAAACAATGAAGGAAATGATGAAAACAATGAAGGAAATGATGGAAACAATGAATGAAATGGCTGATAAAGTGGAAAATAACCAAAGGAAATCCAAAAACAAATGAAATAAGAGATGAATGATATGAAGAATATAGAAAGGAGATAGCAGAGCTGAAGGAACTGAAGTAATTAGGGAACTTAAAGATGCAATAGAAAGTATCAACTGTAGAGATAAGCACCCCATGCTCAGACATGGCAGTTTGCTTCAATGTGCTCCCCCAGGAGATTGATTCTGAGAAAGATTTCTTCAAAGATCGAGCTTCTGCACCTGCCTATAGATATGCAGGAATGTGCAGAATAACTCTCTTTAGAAATCCTGGAGAATCAGGCCAGGATGCAGCTGGGAGTTTGAATACAGGTCCTAGAGCATTGGGTTCTGTTCTCTGTCTTCTTCCTTCATTAACATTATAATCTCTAGTTTCAGTTTGGGTTAGCAAGAACAGACAGTCAGTCTCCTTTATGTTTTTACTCTAAACAAAATCAATTGTATATGTGTTCCTCAGCCTTTACACTAAATTGTAATCTTAATGGTAGCTTCCTAATGTTACTTCACTTCTTTGTATCTGTGTTAAATTCTTACTGAATGTTTGAAAGTATATAAGATAATCACTAAAGTTAGGCTGGGTCACTGACCAGAGCGAATCTCCGACCTCCCTTCAAATGAATCATCCCATCTGCAGTTCCTTTTCCTTGCATCTCCTATCAGAGGCTCTGAGAACACTTTCATATAAGTCAGAGTTTTGATCTTTTGGAATAATCCCACAACTCTCTCAGGGAATGATCTGTTGCTGTTTTCCATTTTTCTGCCTCTTTGAATGTTTGGGATCATTCAAAAGCCTTGTCTTCAATTTCAGAGATCCTTTCTTCTGTCTGCTCAACTCTATAACTGAGGAATTCTACAGTATTTTGAAGCTCCTTGAATAACTTTTTCACTTCCTTGAGCTCTGCTGTCTTTTCTCACTATATCCACATCCTTGATGATCTTGTGTTTGAATTCATTAAATTCTTGAGACAACTTTTGGACAACTCTTCAAATTTCTTTCTTTCTTTCTTTCTTTTTTTTTTTTTTTTGTAGAGACAGTGTTTATCACTCTCAGTAGAGTGCTGTGGCATCACACAGCTCACAGCAACCTCCAACTCCTGGGCTTAGGTGATTCTCTTGCCTCAGCCACCTGAGTAGCTGGGTCTACAGGCACCCACCACAACACCCAGCTATTTTTTTGTTGCATTTTGGCCAGGGCTGGGTTTGAACCCACCACCCTTGGTACATGGGGCCAGCACCCTACCCACTGAGCCACAGGTGCCACCCAACTCTTCAGATTTCTATTTCCATCTTTTCCTCCATTCTATTTATTTTATTTGCCATCCATATATTGAATTCTATTTCTGTCTTGTCTATGAATGGCATCTTCGGTTGTATCTCCTTTGTCATTCCTTGGGGGAGTTTATCTGCTCTGATTATTCATGTTGCCAGAGTTCTTCCACTGGTCCCACACAGTGAGTATTTTCTTCAATTTGGCAAGTAATACTGATGGGGTGAGATTGGATTGGGGGCCCCAGAAAAGTGGAAATAACCAGTCATTTTCCTTTTTTTTTTTCAAAGCCACTGTTCATTGGCAGAAAGTGGGGTAGAGTGGAGTCCTTCACAACTTAACAGTTTACAGATGGCTGTGATTTATTAAACAAATATTTTCTCCCAAAACTTAAAAGAAAAAAGAAATCATCCACAAAACCCTAAACCCTTCACCCCCCCAAAATTTCCTTCTGGGAATGGACTAGGTGGCTACTGAGATGATATGCATTTGCTTTCCTGGCCATCTCCTGATGCTTCTCTTCCAGAGTTTGGTTTCCTAATGAGACAAATGTCCAGGCTGTTTCTGAAGCTTCCCAATGTGCAAAAAATATTGAATTAACTTCAGGCTCCATTAAGGTGTGTTCTGGCTACTTATTTTAACTTCTGAAAACCCTGTCTTGTGTAATGCACCATGTCTGCCAAACTGCTATTGAGGGCCAAGGCACATGCATTTGTGCTGAGTTGAGCAAAGAATTCTTTATTCTTCCTCATGAGGACTTCAGCCTGTTCCCCAAAGGTCAAAGGCAGTGAGGACATGGGACATGATGGTGACATAGGAGGATGTCATGTTCTGGATGGTGATGGGGGTACTGATGGTGGCAGTCATCCCACTGCTCCCCACACTGCCAGCCCTTGACTAGGACCCTACAGAGCTGGCAGGGATAAGACGTAGGGGAGAGAGGGGATGGTGCACCTGTGCTTCTTGCAATGCATGGAGAAGGTGCCTGGGAAACTCTGGAAGAACTCATGAAGTGTTCATTAATAGTCCAAGAATACTTTATTGCTATATCTTTTTTACAATGCAACATTGCCATATTCAAAATGGACTGGTAAAACAAGCATAAAACAGCAAATATTTTCTCTTGTGTTGATGTTGTGGCATCTGAGAAGGATTTTAATGACATTATGAATGTAATGAGATCTACAATTTCTGAGTACACAGAATAAGCTGACTTGGACGCTGGGCTTTCAGACTCCATGGCAATTCCATACTCAATAAGGGACAAGACGGTTTCCAAGTACTTAAAAGCCTTTCTAACCTTGTCTGTCATTGACTCTGCTTTCTGCTTCAATTTTTTTTTGCATCCCTTATGTAGAAATCAGCTTGTTTGTCAAACTTCACTAGAGGCTTCCCTGGTTTAGAGTTACCATTTGGCAAAGAAGTCACTGGAAATGGATTTGCACTATCTCTGGAAGATCCTTTGTGTTGTGAGGAGCTTCTGGAGCCCTTCCCTTCTACCTTTCTGTGCTTGGGAATGGAAGAGTCTTTATGGTTGCTCTTGGTACTACTGGCACTTTTGGGAGGGTCCTGGTTACAGCTGTCTGCTTCCTGCTTTGACCTGTTATGTGCAGGCTTGACTGACTTCTGGGAGGAAGAAGAGGAGGAGGAGGAGGACAGGGGTGGAGGAGGGCCTGGGCATTTTTGTCTTAGAACAGGGGTCCTCAAACTTTTTAAATAGGGAGCCAGTTCACTGTCCCTCAGGCCATTGAAGGGCTGGACTGTGGGCCCCAGGACAAGTCGGCTGCTAAGAAGGGCAGACAGCTGCGGCAAAAGCACCTGGTGGGCCAAATAAACGTCCTCGGAGGGCTTCATGTGGCCCATGGGCTGTAGTTTGAGGACGCCTGTCTTAGAAGATTCTTTGTGGGAGGAAGACAACTGTGATTTGGTTTCTTTCTCCAGTTTGATTTTTTTGTAATTATCATAATCTTTTTCTGCTTCACCCTTTCTCTTTTTGGCCAGCTTGTTTGAGTTGTCTGAGCTTCTCTTCTGAGACTCCTGCTTCTTCTTTGTTGGGGGCTGTTTATCTTCTGGTTTCTTTTGGCGGGTCCCCTTCCCAGGTGCTAGGGTATCCAAGATAGAAGGTCTAGGGCTATCTTCACCATCAAGCTTTGCAGGGGAGGATTGTTCCTGAGCGGTGAGAACAACTTGGTGTCTCTCAAAGGCAATGTGAGTTTGTCTTTGCAGCTGTCCTCCTGGACCACCACTGCTTGGCAGCAGCCACTAGTCCTGCTGCCACCGCCCTGGGGTGGGAGCTGGCTCTGAGTCAGGGGCACAAGAGCAAAGTGCTTAGGGCTATTGTCCTCCATATTGTCTTTCGTGGGCTCTGGGCCAGAGAGCACCTTGGCAGGGGCTGGGAGGGAGCTCTTGTGCTTCTTCTTTTCACTGGAGGTGGGTGCTGCTGGCTTTGGCTCTCTGATTCCTCCAGCTTGGGGCCTACCTTTCATCTACCTTTTGTCTTCACCTTGGGCTTGTCTTTGGAAGTCTAGTCTTTTGAGCCATAGGGAAAAAGTCCGGGCTTGCTTTCCACCTGTAAGCTGGCCTGTGAATCAGCCTGGGCAGGGGGCTTGACCAGCTTTTTGGGCTATTTGGTTCCAATGGTTTGCCTCTGAGGGGTCTCCTGCTATGCAGGGGACTTCTGACAGCTTCTCTTTCCAAGGTTCCCTGCTTCTCTTTCAGCAAGGATCCTGGAAGCTTTGCTGGAGCATTTTAGGGGAGGGTCTTTGGATTCAGAATGCTCCTGGCTCATGGAGCTACCATAGCTGCTGCCCTTGTTCTCCTGATGTCTGCACAGGGGCTTGGTGCTGGTGGGGTCCTCTGCTGCCACAGCTGGCTGGTTGACTTTGGTCAGCCAGTTGTCCAGCTGCCATTTGTTTATTGTTGGAGGCTCAGGCTCTGGAGCCGAGGTTTGGCTCATTTTCCTCGCTGTCACTTGAACTGCTCTCACTCTCCGAGTCTGAAGAGCTGTTGGAGTCACTGGTGTTCTCTGACCCTTCACTGCTGGAATGTGCTGATGCCAATGGCTCTGGAAGAGACTGTGGAGTGCTTGGAGGTGCAGATGAGGAAGGAGGCTTCTCTGGGGTCTGTTCACTGTCACTGTCCTCATTGTCACTGAGCTGAAGGTTGTCTTCAAGCATGGATGTTCCTTGCTGAGAATTGGGGTGGGTTTTTGAACATGTATCATATTGTTTTTGGTTTTTGGTTATAGAACTTATGTGCTAAGAATCCTTTGTGGGGAAAGGAAATTGGGATGGCTCAGCTGTACTAGGCATATGTATTGCTGTCAGAGGAGGAGGCTATGAATAGGTCATTTCCTTCAGAATCTCTTCAACACAATGGACTTCATTGGAGTAGGTCTGCTGTTACCACTGCTGTTGACTCAGTAAACGTCATTGCTTCCAGTCACTGGGAGGAGGCAAGTCTGCTCATCTTCCAGATCTTCTTCCTCCAGTCCCGGGTCATTTGCCCTTGTCACCCCTCAGCCCTTCCCTGACCTGTTGCGGTGGGGAAGGGGAGTACATGTGGACAGAGCAGGGGATTGCATCTTCCTGGGACTCAGCTCGGTAGCCAGTGGGGACAGAGTGCAGCTCAGCCTGTGATGTGCACAGGCTCGCTCTCTGCTTACTCGCTGGTTCGCCACCAGTCATTTTCCAATTAGCTAGGGATGGTGATTGTGGCTTTCCTCTACAGCTTTGCAAAGGACCCTTTCAGAGCTGCAGCCAGAGACTCTGAGGACCTTCTTGGTGTGATAGCACAAGCTGGCCCTGTTTTGTAGTCAGACAGCCTCTACCCTATCCTAATGAGTGGCAGTATTAGGTTGAAATCTCAGGTGTGAAGTGATACGAGTAACTACAGCATGCTGCCCCCCACCAGGGACAGCTGGAGGAGGAGAATCAGTTCCTCCCACTACAAAAAAACTATGCCTCAACCTAGGAGGGTCCCTGGGTGGACAGCCCAGGTTGAGAGTTCTAATCCAATTGTCCCAGGCAGTACAATCACTGCTCAACAGGGAGAATTCAAAGGGTCTCCAGCAGCCAGTTCCTACCCAAGAACCAGAGGGGCTGGAGCCCGGTTCCCTCTGGTGAGCAACAGAATCAGTAAAGTGTGCTTTCAAAGTCAGACCAGGGGTGTCAGTGCCTCTGCCCACCACACAATGATGCGTTTTTCTCTCTCCTGTGTGTCTCTTTCTTCCTGTGCTCCCCAACTTCCATTTGAGTCACTGTTTCCACACTGCTATCCAGCAGCCTGCACAGTACCCATGCCTCTCAGGGAATTGCCAAACACTGGGATTTGCAGGGGGCAGGCCTTCAGACTGTCAGGCAAGGGGGGAAGGGTGGATTGGGAGTTCAGAATGGTGGGGAAAATATTTCTTCAGTTTTATGCCAGGCAGGATGATGCCTAGTTTCACACATGGAACCTCCCTGGAGAAGGAGGCCCAGTGTTTAGCGGCTATCTCCTGTGGGGTAAAATAAGAGGTCTTTTGTTCCTTACTCACTTGCAGAGAGCCCACAGCAAGCCTCCCATTTGGGGGAGGGGTCTCTCATCTTTTTTTTTTTTTTATTAAATCATAGCTGTGTACATTAATGCAATCACGGGGTACAGTATAGTGTTTTCATATATAATTTGAAATACTCTTATCAAACTGGTTAACGTAGCCTTCATGTCATTTTCTTTTTTAGTTATTAAGATATTCATGCTCTGCTTTTAGAAAGATTCACTTGTACCCTTGTAAGATAAACCATAGAGGTGATCCCACCAATCACCCTACCTCCACCCAACCACATCCTCCCCTCCCTTCTCCCTCCCCTCTCCCCATATTCTAAGGCTATAATTAGGTTATATCTTTCCTATGAAAGCTATAAATTAGTTTCAAAATAGGGCTGTGTACATTGGATACTTTTTCTTCCATTCTTGAGATGAATGTTTTCCAGCTCCATCCATGTAAACATGAAGGAGGTAAAGTCTCCATCTTTCTTTAGGGCTGCATAATATTCCATGGTGTACATATACCACAGTTAATTGATCCATTTGTGGATTGATGGGCACTTGGGCTTCTTCTATGACCTAGCAATTATGAATTGGGCTGCAATAAACATTCTGATACAAATATCTTTGTTGAAATGTGATTTTTGGTCTTCTGGATATATAGCTAATAAAGGAATTGCAGGATCAAATGGCAGGTCTATTTTTAGTTCTCTAAGTATTCTCCAGATGTCTTTCCAAAAGGAATGGATTAGTCTGCATTCCCACCAGCAGTGTAGAAGTGTTCTCTTTTCTCTGCATCCATGCCAGCATCTCTGGTTTTGGGACTTTGTGATATTGGCTAATCTTACTGGAGTTAGGTGATATCTCAAAGTAGTTTTGATTTGCATTTCTCTGATGATTAAGGATGGCAAGCATTTTTTCATATATCTGTAGGCATGTGCCGATCTTCTTTAGAGAAATTTCTCTTCAAGTCCCTTGCCCACCCTGAGATGGGATCACTCATTCTCTTCTAGCTAATACCTTTGAGTTATCTATGGATTCTTGTTATTAAACCTTTGTCAGAGACATAACCTGCAAATA
>CAUYQV010154979.1:0-23420 GCA_963574575.1 Galagoides demidoff | reverse complement strand
CGCCTGTGGTCCCAGCTACTTGGGAGGTGGAGGCAGGAGACTCGCTTGAGCCCAGGAGTTGGAGGTTGCTATGAGCTGTGATGCCATGGCACTCTACCCAGGGGGATAGCTTGAGGCTCCATCTCAAAAAAAAAAAAGAAATTACCTGATTTAAAATATCTTGTTATAATAGCATGAATGGACTAGGGCAGATTTAAAATTCAAATCCTTGCCTTGCCTTATCATTTCAACCCTTAGAGACAGCTTCTCCTTTATAGCTGCCTTGTTTCCTCTAACAGCCCTGTGAGTGTCTTACACAAAGGTGATGCTTATTTAATCTATCTCTGGTTCTCAGGATCATGAGCACAATACTCCATGTTCCACAGTCTTATAAGAATGCACTGGTTTACTAACTTGGGTATGTTTATATAAGTTCAGTAGGCCCCTATGTTGCAGTAGAGACAGCCAGGGTGAAGTTTCCTTATCTTTCAGAGCTTGGCGCCTGAGATTCCTTTGGATACACTGATACCTTACGGATTCATATAGCTCTGACTTTTAATATCACCTTTAGAAATAGCACTGGCCAGGTGTGGTGGCTCACACTTGTAATCCTAGCACTCTGGGAGGCCAAGGTGGGTGGATTGCCTGAGCTCACAAGTTCAAGACCAGCCTGAGCCAGAGTGAGACCTAGTCTCTAAAAAATAGCCAGGTGTTAGGGACATCAGTAGCTAAGTGGTTAGGGCACCAGCCAGCCACATGCTCCGGGGCTGGTGGATTCAAACCCAGCCCAGGCCTACTAAACAAACAACAACAACAACAAAAAAAAAAATAGCCGGACATCATGGCAGGTGCCTATAGTCCCACCTACTTGGGAGGCTGAGGCAAGAAATCACTTAAGCCCAAAAGTTTAAGGTTACTGTGAACTGTGACACCATGGTACTCTACCGAGGGTAACAAAGTGAGACTCTGTCTTGAAAAAAAAAAAAAAGAACATGTAGTCCCAGCTACTTGGAAGGCTAAGGCAAGAGAATCACTTAAGTCCAAGAGTTTGAGGTTGCTGTGAGCTGTGATGCCATGGCACTCTACCAAGGGTGACATAGTGAGACTCTATCTCAAAAAAAAAAAAGAAACAGCACTGTGTTTCTTTTTGTTGTAGTTGTCACTCTACTGAAGAGATTTGGAGATAATTTGGAGTAACCTTAAAAGATTTGGAGAACATTCTCCTAAGTAAAGAATCACAAGAATGGAAAATCAAACATACCACATACTCAATATTAAATTGGAACCAGCAGATTAACAACTACAGGCCCACACAAGAGAAAAACTCAATTAGTTTCAAGAAAGGATGGGGGAGGGTTTGGCAAGTTTCCACCCAAAGGGAACAATGCATGAGTGTAAGGCACACTTCCTGGGTGAGAGGAAAGAACCACAACTTGGACTTTGCCTTACAAATGCAAACAATGTAACATAATCATGTATACCCTCATATTAATCTGAAATAAAAACTAAAATAAAATTAAAATAAGTGCCAAAGAAATATTTATGCCAAAAACAAAAAGCACTTCTGACATTTAAATAAATAAATAAATAAATAAACACAGGAAAACACTTTAGTTATTTAACATACATGAATATCTTCAATATTTGTTCCCCAACCATTTCAGGTTTATTCAACTCGATTTCAACAAATAAACACAAATCAATACATTCACAAAAAATAAAAATAAAAAAAGTTTTCTTGGGGTTTAAATAATTTAAATATGTGGGCCGGGTACAGTGGCTTACACCTGTAATCCCAGCACTTGGGAGGCTGAGGAGGATGGATTACTTGAGCTCAGGAATTCAAGACCAGCCTGAACAAGAGCAAGACCCCATCTCTAAAAAAATTAACCAAGCATTGTGGCAGGCATCTGTAGTCCCAGCTACTTGAGAGACTTAAGGAAGATTCTCAAGAGTTTGAAGTTGCTGTGAGCTGTGATAATACATCACTCTACTGAGGGAGACAAAGTAAGACTCTGTCAAAAAAAAAAGGCTCAGCACTCATATCTTAGTGGTTAGGGCACTGGCCACATGCACCAGGGCTGGCAAGTTCAAACCCAGATGGGCCTGCTAAAAAATACAACAATGACATCTACAACAAAAAAAGAGCCAGGCATTGTGGCGGGAGCCTGTAATCCCAACTACTTGGGAGGCTGAGGCAAGAAAATTGCTTGAGCCCGAGAGTTTAAGGTTGCTGTGAACTATGACACCACAGCACTCTAGCAAGGGCCACATAGTGAGACTCTGTCTCAAAAAAATAAAATTTTTTTAAATCTGTAATATACTGTGATTTTCCTAAAAGCCACTATGCCAATTTTCTTTTTAGCACTAGGCAACCAATTATAGCATTTAAAATTAAAGTTCAAACTCCTTTGAGTTTTCTGCTCAGCTGCAATTAACGTTGAAACTCATGTTCACAAGGGTATATTTTTCCCAAATCTCTCAAATACCAACTAATTGTATAAGCACCATTATCCATTGTTTGAGGTAATATAAGGCATCATTTTTTCTTTGTGAACACTGAATATTTTTATTAGCAGATATCACATTTAGAATATTCTTTGCCTAGTAACATTGTCCAAAAAAAAAGGAAAGAAAAAGGAAAATGGAATATTCACTAAAAAACAGGAAACATTTGAAATCCATAAATTTTCAAGTTTTCCAGGGTGTTTAGAAAAAAGAAGTTAATTCTCTTGTTTTTAAAAGATAATACCATGGGGCAGCACCTGTGGCTCAAAGGATTAGGGTGCCAGCCCCATATACCAGAGGTCACAGGTTCAAGCCCAGCCCAGGCCAAAAACTGCAAAAAAATAAAAGATAATACCAAAAGGCTGGGTGTGGTGGCTCACACCTGTAATCCTAGCACTCTGGGAAGCCGAGGCAGGTGGATTACCTGAGCTCATGGTTTGGAGACCAGCCTAAGCCAGAGTGAGACCTCCTCTCTAAAAATAGCTGGGTGCTGTGGTAGGCACCGGTAGTCCCAGGTACTCGGGAGGCTGAGACAAGAGAATTGTTTGAGGCTCAGCACCCATAGCACAGTGGTTACAGTGCCAGCCACATACACTGAGGGTGGCGGGTTTGAACCTGGCCCAGGCCAGCTAAACAACTGCAACAAAAAAATAGCCAGGCATTGTGGCAGTCGCCTGTAGTCCCAGCTACTTGGTAGGCAGAGACAAGAGAATCACTTGAGGCTTGGCACCTGTGGCTCAAGCAGCTAAGGCACCAGCCACATACACCTGAGCTGGTGGGTTTAAATCCAGCCCAGGCCCGCCAAACAACAATGACAGCTTCAACCCGAAAATTGCCAGGCATTGTGGCAGGTGCCTGTGGTCCCAGCTACTTGGGAGGTGGAACCCTCCCAAGAATTGCTTGAGCCCAGGAGTTGGAGGTTGCTGTGAGCTGTGATGGCACAGCACTCTACCCAGGGTGACAACTTGAGGCTCTGTCTCAAAAAAAAAAAAAAAAAAAGAGACTCACTTGAGTCCAAGAGTTTAAGGTTGCTGTGAGCTATGGCTCCACAGCATTCTACCGAGGGTGACAAAGTGAGACTGTCTCAGAAATAAATAAATAAATAAACAAAAGATAATACCAGCAACAACTGAAATATGTCTTTAAACTAAAGTGACCAGATTTTAACATTGGTAAAGTGGGACACCATTGATGGGGGTGGGGGCGGTGTTCTTAATTAAAAATTTGGTCTATATGGAGCAACAAAAATTTTCATAGAATGCAAATAGTATTGTAATATATGTATATATTTTGTAATTTCAACATAAATACAATTTACAAATATAATACATTAAAAAAAAATGTATAGGGCGGGGCCTGTGGCTCAAAGGAATAGGGTGCTGGTCCACCTGGGTGACTTTGCCCAGGAGGGGAGTAGGGAGTTTACATTAGCCTTTTCATTTCCAAATGAAGTTACATTAACCTCTTCATTCCCAAATGGAGTTACATTAACATCTTCATTCCCAAATGGAGTTACAATAACCTTTTCAGCAGCCAAACCCTATATTCCCTTCCCATTCTCTTGCCCTTCTCTAGCTTGTCGTGCCTTCTTTCCAAAGTCAGGACTTTTTAAAAATGCTGCAGGACGCGGGACAAATTGTTAAAAATTGGGACTGTCCTACCAAAAGCAGGATGTCTGGTCACCTTACTTTAAACAGTAAAGCAGGTATTAAGCTATGCTCTTATCTAAGCAACTTGTTTAATGGGTGGTGCCTGTGGTTCAGTGAGTAGGGCGCCGGCCCCCTATACCTGAGGGTGGCCGGTTCAAACCTGACCCTGGCTTACTGCAACAAAAACCAGCCGGGCGTTGTGGTGGGTGCCAGTAGGCACAGATACTATGGAGGCTAAGGCAAGAGAATCGCCTAAGCCCAAGAGCTGGAGGTTGCTGTGAGCTGTGACAGTACAGCATTCTACTGAGGGTGAGAAAGTGAGACTATCTCTAAAAAAAAAAAAAAAAAGAAAAGAAACTCGTTTTCCATGATTGCTGATAAACATAGTGCTTTTTTTTTTTTTTTGTATTTCAAATTTATATGAGGTTACATATGATTGGGTTACATTGATTGTGTTTGTAAGGTAAAGTCCAGTATGTGGTTGTGTCCTTCACCGAGGAAATGTACCATAAACCAGCACATTGCACCTATTAGGTGGGACCTTGCCAAGCCCTTGACCTCCCTCTCCCTTTTTGAATTTAATTGAGATTTTCTCTCAACTGTATGCATTTGGACACACTGGCTAAACAAAGTCCCATTAATAGAAAAAATATGCACCCTTGTTTTTCAATTTGACACAAGAATTTGAAAACAGATTTCAAGATTTCTGGAAACATAATAAATATTTTCATTCAATTACAACTTAATTTTCAGTTGATATAACTATGTCACCTGCCAATTTTCTTTCTTTTTTGAGACAGAGTTACCCTTGGTAGAGTGCTGTGGCATCACAGCTCACAACAACCTCAAACTCTGGGTTTAACCAGTGGTTCTCAACCTTCCTAATGCCGTGGCCCTTTAATACAGTTCCTGTGGGTCACAGCCCACAGGTTGAGAACTGCTGGTGTAAGCTATTCTCTTGCTTCAGCCTCCCAAGTAACTGGGACTTACAGGCACCTGCCACAATGCCTGGGTTTTTTATTTTGTTTGTTTGTTTTTGTTTTTGTTTTCTGAAGGCTCCCTCTGAATCAGGCTGGTCTCAAACTCCTGAGCTCAGGCAATCCACCTGCCTTGGCCTCCCAGAAGGCTCAGATTACAGGTGTGAGCCACATTACCTGGCCTGCTAGATGATTTTAAAAGTTTCTCTGAAGGGGCCCACTAGATAATTAGGATTGTTATGTGAGGAATTTTTTGCTTATCTGTGGTGGCAGATATCACTAAAATTTTCATGGACCTTTTTTTTGCTCATCAGCTTTTGTTAGTATTTGTGTATTTTTTTTTGGCTAGGGCTGGGTTTGAACCCAAAACCTCCAGTATATGGGGCTGGCGCCCTACTCCTTGAGCCACAGGCACCACCCAGTATTTGTGTATTTAAAGTGTGGCCTGAGACAACTCTTCTTTTTCCAATGTGGCTCAGAGAAGCCAAAAGTTTGGACTCTCCTGGACAAAAAGGAATGATGAAAGTTACAATATAGTCTTTTCTTTTTTTTTTTTTGAGACGGAGCCTCAAGCTATCCCCCTGGGTAGAGTGCCATGGCATCACAGCTCACAGCAACCTCCAACTCCTGGGCTCAAGCGAGTCTCCTGCATCCGCCTCCCAAGTAGCTGGGACCACAGGCGCCCACCACAACGCCCGGCCATTTTTTGGTCGCAGCCATCATTGTTGTTTGGCAGGCCCGGGCTGGGGATTCGAACCCGCCACCTTAGGTGTACGTGGCTGGTGCCTTAGCTGATTGAGCCACAGGCGCCAAGCCAACAATATAGTCTTTTCTTTTGTCTGCCAAACATCAACATCCACCCAACTTCCATATATAAACATCCAACAAACAAATGGAAAAAATTCTTCCATCTAGCATCTTGTATACAACCCAAAACATACTCTCTCTCCTTCTCCCTAATGGAAAGACCAAAGTTTCATCAGTTATTGTCTATAACTCAAAGGTCAGAATCTTTGAATAAAGTCTATTCTAGTAATTCTATTATAGTTATACACCAAAAATTCTTGAACTTATGTATTAGTGTATGCTATGGTTTGGATGTTTGTCTCCTCCAAAACCTCATGTTGAAATTTGATCCCCTATAAGACAATGTTAGGAACTGGGGCATAATGGAGGGTGTTTAGGTCATGGGAGCAGATCCTTCACGAATAGATTAATTCCTTCTCTCAGCTCTTCCTCTAAGAGCTGGTTGTTAAAAAGAGCTTGGGGTGGCTGAGTGGAGGGAGGGTGATTTGAGGGATCACCTCTATGGTTTATCTTACAAGGGTACAAGTGAATCTTTCTAAAAGTAGAATAAAAATGTCTTAACACAATAACTAAGAAAATGACATGAAGGCTATGTTAACCAGTTTGATGAAAATATTTCAAATTGTATACGAAAACACCATACTCTACCCCATGATTGCATTAATGTACACGGCTATCATTTAATAAAAAAAAAAGAAAGAAAGAAAGCAAAAACCCACAATGGTTGTAAATCATGCAATTAAAGTTGATTACTTATAGATATGAACGTAGGATCACTGTATAGACTGTTAAATTTGATTTCTTATTACCTATTGTTAAATAAACTGTGTGAGACAAACAAACAAAAAAAAAAGAACCTGACCAGTTTGATGAAAATATTTCAAATTGTATATAAAACCAGTACATTGTACCCGATGATTGCATTAATGTACATAGTATGATTTAATGGAAAAAAAAGAGCCTGGCTCCTCCCCATCTAGCTTCTTCTCTCACCATGTGACCCCTTTGCATACGGTGGGTCCCCTTGGGTGTTCCCCCATGAGCTAAAGCAGCCTGAAGCCCTCACCAGATGCAGGTGCACATTCTTGAATTTTTCCACCTTCCAGAACCTTGAGCCAAATAAACTTTTTTTTTTTTTTTTTTTTTGGTAGAGACAGAGTCTTACTTTATCACCCTTGGTAGAGTGCCATGGCATCACACAGCTCACAGCAACTTCCAACTCCTGGGCCTAGGCAATTCTCTTGCCTCAGCCTCCTGTGTAGCTGGGACTACAGGCCCCTGCCACAATGCCCAGGTATTTTTTTGTTGTAGTTTGGCTGGGGCCGGGTTTGAACCCACCACCCTCAGTATATGGGGCTGGTGCCCTACTCACTGAGCCACAGGCGCTGCCCAATAAACTTTTTTTTTTTTATAAACTATCTAGTCTCCAGTATTCTGTTATAGCAACATGAAAGTAAGACAGTATATATGATATAAAGTTAACATACTCTGTGTATAAAATAGTTGAAACGATGAAGAAAGGAGAAAATGAATTTTTTTTTTTTTTTTTGAGACGGAGCCTCAAGCTATCCCCCTGGGTAGAGTGCCATGGCATCACAGCTCTTAGCAACCTCCAACTCCTAGGCTCAAGCGAGTCTCCTGCCTCAGCCTCCCAAGTAGCTGGGACCACAGGCGCCCACCACAACGCCTGGCCATTTTTTGGTTGCAGCCATCATTGTTGTTTGGCGGGCCCGGGCTGGGGATACGAACCCATCACCTTAGGTGTACGTGGCTGGCGCCTTAGCCGATTGAGCCACAGGCGCTGAGCCACACACACAGATTTCTAGGGAGGTGTTAAACTCTGCTAGTTCTCTGTGGAGTAACACCACCGGTGTTAACCTCTGAGGGATCGGTGGGAGGGAGGCATTTTCCTCTCATCACCACCAGAGAGGATTTTCCTCTGCCATAAGGGATACAAGCTCTTCTGCCCACATCTCAGGACTCGAGCTACTCCCTCGGTCTCTGCCCCAGGCAAATAAAAATCTCCACAATGCGTATCTGCTTTGCCTGTTTAATGGGCAGGAAATGCCCAAGAACAGTAGTTCTCAACCTGTGGGTCACAACCCCTTTTAACTCTATTAAAGTGTCACAGCATTAGGAAGGTTGAGAACCACTGCCCTAGAAGATGGGTCTTTCTAGGACTTGCCATAATTTCTTCTATGGCCATTACTCTCCTCAGAGTGCTCACAGACCCAGCAGGGTGTTTGTAAGCTGTATCCCCAAAAAGCCAGAATCTCAGAAAAGGCAGGAAGCTTGCTAGCAATGGCTAGCTTAAATGCAAACTAGCTGACTTTTCTTTGTTCGGACTCACTCGGCTTACTTTTTAGTTTTCCTCTTTTTCTGAGGGTGCTTTCCTTTGCCAAGAGTGGGGTCTTTGGTCCCCATTCTCCCAGCAGTTACATAATGTTTTATCCAGCATTTCTCTATGATTACTTGGTCCTTTGCATTTGGTCCTTCATATTGTTAGCAATACAATTTTTCCGTTTTTTTTTTTTTTCCTGAGACAGAATATTGCTGGTCTCAAACTTCCGCCTCACCCTTCCTAGTAGCTGGGACTATAGGCATGAACCACTATGCCTGGCTTCATTTACTTCCTAATCTGTCATCATACTCCACTTCCACAACATCATGAAAGTTATTCTTCAAAAGTCATTGATAACGAGGCTGCGAGTGCCAAATTCCATGTGTGCTGTTTTAAGATTAGGATATATTCCAACCAGAAATGATAAAATACCTGACTACAAGTGGCTTAAACCAGAAAGATGATAGATTTTTCTAAGATAGGTGGTCCTAGGATCAGTGTAACAATTCAGCTCCATTGGGACCTATGTTTTTCCCGTCCTTCTGGGCTGCCATCCCCAGGATGTCAGTGAGTTTTTTTTTTACCTCATTGTCACATGGTGGCCACCTCCCATGACCACATCAAAACAGCAAACGGGGGCAAGTCAGAAAAGCACTTCTCCCTCACAGGCTTCTCCTTTACCAAGTAGGAAAAATCTTTCCAGAAGCTCCAAGCAAATGATCTTTTTTTTTTTTTTTTTGAGACAGAGCCTCAAGCTATCCCCCTGGGTAGAGTGCCATGGCATCACAGCTCACAGCAACCTCCAATTCCTGGGCTCAAGCGAGTCTCCTGCCTCAGCCTCCCAAGTAGCTGGGACCACAGGCGCCCGCCACAACGCCCGGCCATTTCTTGGTTGCAACCATCATTGTTGTTTGGCGGGCCCGGGCTGGGGATTCGAACCCGCCACCTTAGGTGTACGTGGCTGGCGCCTTAGCCGATTGAGCCACAGGCGCCGAGCCCAAATGATCTTTTTACCCCTTTGGCAACAACTGTCACATGTGAGTCCTTGGAGCAACAGTGATCAAAGAACAGAATGGAGTCATCTCTGGGGCTGCTGGAACAATACCGGGGTTCTATGGATAAGGAATATGAGTTGTACAAAGGCATAAGGCAAGATCCCTGTCCTTAAGGTGCAGAATTGGGGAGGCAAAAGAAGGCAAACAGAGCAAATGCGAATGTCCCCATCATACAAACTCAGGTGTGCAAAAATAGAAAGCCTCTGTTTGTCTACACCCAAACCTGATTTTTACCCCAAGCCTTCTTTTTGTCCCATAGGAAACTTGATCTATCACATCCATGTTAAACTTAGTCAGGGGTAGGCAGCCAACTGTGTCTGCCACAGACACCTCTGCTCTGCTTGTGGGATGGTATGGAAGAAAACTGCTGGTTTGGAAAAGCTTCCGATGCTGCTGCCCATCTGGTCTTAAAACACAGTCCTCCTTTGCTCAGAAAAGCCCCACTGCAATGCAACAGCCAATCATACCATCTCCTAAGGAAACCGGTTTGTAATATTGGTTTGCTTCTTTATTTGGGGCATCAGAAGGAAGGTAGCAAGAAAAAATCTTTGATCTAACTTATTATAAACCTGAAGCAGAGGAAAGTGGCCTCCGTGACTGTGGCGTTTCATTGGAAGTAACTAGATTAAGTTTCCTATATTGGGCAGAGCTGGGGAGGGGAGGAGGCAGACATGAAGTTCAGGTATAGATAAATAAGAGTATTCACGTTTTTGCACACCTGAGTGTGAGAGACTGAAATTTGCATCTGCCATGTCTGTTTGCAGTTCCGTCACCTCCAATCGACAAGGAGGACCTCAAGGACAGGACCTGGCTTTATGCTCTTCGCCACTCTTCCCTCCCTCTCACCTTTCTCAGGGCCTAGCACACGACCTGCAGCATAATCGGGGCTCTACAACCGTGTGAGGAGAGGTTGTTGAAGAGAATGCATAAATGAGCAAAGGAGGTTACTACAATGGGGGTAAACAAGCCCAAGAGATTTTTAAACCAAACCCATTTAACATAGCCTGCTTCAGGGGAGAGATGTGGAAATGTACATACATGTTACACACACACGCGAAGGAGAGAGGGAGAACTAGCTGCAGACGAGCAGAGCTTCAATCACCAAGTAAAAAGGAGACAGCCTAATCAGAGAGCCAGACGGGCCCCACCTGATTCCTGCTGCAGCTGGGGGTGGGGGCGGATAGAAGGTTCAGCTGGAGCCGTCTCCCCCCTCCGCCCCCACTCCTACTGCTCTGTGAGGAGGCTCGGAAGCTGTGGGGAGGGGAGGCAGCCCAGTTGGGCTTCCAGAACGAGGCAGGATGGTGTGAGCTCCAACGCCCCGCAATTGCTGGAGCAACAGTGGCGACACTTGAGTTATTCACAAAGGCTGGAATTCAAATGAGGCTGGCACGGCTCCAAGTCGCAGTAGCTTAGGAGGAGAAAGGCGTATTAACTATTCAAGATCTTAGCGTCGCATGGGCTCTGAGGGTTCTCCATCTGCGTCCCTCCCTCTGTCACTGATGGGGGGTGGGCTCCACAAGCACTTTATCTGTCAGTCTGTGGGGTGGGGGTGTGGGGCTGAAGTTAGGCAGATTCGTCTCATCACATGATGGGGGACCTGTATCATGTGATGGCCCCGGTGATGTTGGAGGCAGCATGTGACTCCCAGGGCTACGTGGGCTCAAAAACAATTTAAATACAAAAACACAAGCAGGTTCCCCTCCTCTCCTTTGCCTTTTGGTCTGGCTCTCCCTGTCTTTGGGTTGGTGCCTGACCGATTGGAAACCCGTCGTCTTGCAGCCACTAACCTGTGAGCGTCGGCTACCTGGAGACCAGGCCCCTCTGCTGGGGGGCCCCCAGGAGCTGTGCCCCATCATTTGACAGCCCACTGACTCCCAGCCCGGTAAGTTACTGCACACTTGGAGCAATTATCTGCGAAGCTGCCTTCCGCTGCCTCATTAGCATGCACAGGGCACCCTCGCTGGGCACGCTGGAAGGGAAGCGCCTCCGGGCAGCCGCAGCGCAGCCTTCGCAGCCTTCCCGGCAGCAGCGCAGCGGTTCCTCGGGGTGGAACGGGCTTCTCCATCCCCGTCCTCGGTGTAACGACCGCCTTCTTTCCGGATCTTTCCTCCCTCCGTCTTGCTCCTCCGAGTCTCTCTCACCTCTCACCTTCCCCCTTTCCATTCCCCCTTTTATTTTCTCTTTTTTATTTACTCTTCTGACTCTCTCCTGCTTTTGTTAGGAATTCTTCTCACCTTGCTTTACAAAAATTTTTTTCTTTTTGGATTTAGAGATAAAAATCTCTTTAGATTTTATGTTCTTTCTGCCCAGAACCTGAAGAACCCAATTCTCAGGACTTGGTGATTGGAAATGTACTGATTGCCCCTTCTGAACTATTTTATTTGTTTGTTTTTGTTTTTTTAATTAAGACAACAGAGATTGCCCAGTTCCTGTCCTATGTACGTGTGTTAGTTAAGGGAGATGGCTACGTGCCTTGAGGTCATCAGAACTGTTTCTTGGGAGTTGCTGTTTGGCTCCAGATGCCAGCTTAGCTAGGAGATCCTCAAGTGACAGCAGGTGCCCTTACAATGGTCAGCTGAGTGACAATGCTCTTTGAGCCCAAACATCTAAGTCTCAGAGGGAGGAATTAGGGCTCAAAGCAGGGACCAAAGGCTCATGCTGGGTGCTTAGGGACTCGCTCAGGTGCCGCAAGGCATCTTGTGGAGCTGGCTGAGAGTTTGAGACCACACCTTTGCAGAATGAGGCAGAGTATTCGCAGAGAAACTAACCAGGGAGAAGTTACATGTAAATTTAATCATGGCAGTGTCTGTAAGCCACAGAGAAAAGAAGTGATGGCTGTGTCAAAAGCGTCTGCTTCCCTGTCATCCAGGCACCCTGACATCTGTTCCGTAAGAAACAGTTAACAGTGGCAGGGCACGATCCACCCGACAACTCAGTGAGGGGTGCTATTGTTATTCCCGTCTTAGAGATGGAGACACTGAGGCACAAACAGCTAGTTATGTCACTTGTTTAAGGCTACTCAGCTAGCAGTGACAGAGCTTGGATTTGAGCCGGGGCAGTTTTTCTCCAGTTAACCACTTTGGTAAACCCTGTCAGAAGAATAGCTGTTACTATGCGACAGGTGAAGGGCAGGGCAAGTTTCGGAGCTACATTTGTGAACAAAACAGAGACATTGTATCTCATGGAGTTACAGTGTGCCGGGGAGCCAGCTATTGAAGGAATCACATGAGACAATATATTATTTCCGACTGGGGTATTTGCTAAGAAGGAACAGAACAAGCTACCAAGGGGTAGATAACTAAAGACATCTTTCAGTTAGAGGAGAGTGAAAGAGGGGAAAGAGTTGGTCAAAAGAGGCCTCTCCAAAGACATCTTATTTAAGGTGGAATCTCAGAGAGGTCCCAACCAGGTGAAAGCTCAGAGAGAGCATGCCAGACAGAGGGAATGGCACAGGTGAAGGCGTTGAAGTGGGAGAGAGCCGGACCCCTGGACAAGCAGCAAGACCCCTGGGGGAGTGAGCGTAGGTGAGGCTGTCCAGATATCGTGGGGCACTGCAGGCCTTGCTAAGTGACTTAGGATTCATCCCAGCATCAGTGAACAACCATTAAAGCATTTTAAGTAGGGAAGCAGCACAACTGGACTTGCAATGTGAAAAAACTTCCAGAATGGCTATAGCAGCACCTGGCAACTTGTTAGCAATCGAAGACTAGCGGCCCCCACCCCCTCCCCAGACCTTCTGAGTCCAAATCTGCATTTTTGCAAGATCCTCAGGAGATCTGTGTGCACATTGGGGGTTTCAGAAATGCTCATCCAGGTTGTCTTGTGAAAATAAAAATGGTGCCATTCTGGGGAAGGTGAGAAGATAATGAACCCCAAAGTGTCCCTGTCACCTCTTCATGGCTTTCCCTTTCAAAACTGATCTTGATTTAGCAAATGGCTCTTTTCCTGGTTTTTATTTTATTATGCAAAATTTCAAACATACATAAATATAGAATAGCTTAGGGAAACCCAGGGTACCATCACCGGCTTCAATAATTTTCAACTTGACAGTCAATTTTCCTTTCCCTATACCATCCCTCCCACTCAGGATTATTTTTAATCAAATCTTAGACATTATGTAATTTAATCTATAAATTTTTCCTTAACTACTTCTGAAAGACAAGAGACACTCTCTGAACAGACACTCTCTTTAAACATAACCACTAAAACTATAAACATGAACATCACTGCATCCACCGAAATCAAGAACAAATTCTTATCACCAATACTCATTTAGTGGCCCATACGTCTGCAGTTGGCATGACATTTAGTTGTAGTTTGAGTTCCCAAATAAGGTCCATGCATGGCAAGCCGTCGATATCTCTCTTAAGTCATTGGTAATGTATAGGTTTCTTCTTCATTTTTTTCTTGAAGTTCTGTTTTAAGGAAATAAGATCAGGGCAGCGCCTGTGGCTCAAAGGAGTAGGGTGCCAGCCCCATATGCCAGAGGTGGCAGGTTCAAACCCAGTCCCTGCCAGAAACTGCAAAATAAAATATAAAATAAAGAAATAAGATCGGCTCGGCGCCTGTGGCTCAAGCGGCTAAGGCGCCAGCCACATACACCTAAGGTGGTGGGTTCAAATCCCCAGCCCAGGCCCACCAAACAACAATGATGGCTGCAACCAAAAAATGGCCAGGCATTGTGGCGGGCACCTGTGGTCCCAGCTACTTGGGAGGCTGAGACAGGAGACTCGCTTGCTTGAGCCCAGGAGTTGGAGGTTGCTATGAGCTGTGATGCCATGGCACTCTACCCAGGGGGATAGCTTGAGGCTCTGTCTCCAAAAAAAAAAAAAAAAGAAAGAAATAAGATCATTTGTCATCATCTAGATTTTCCTAAAGTCTAGACTTCACTAATTGCTTACTTACAGTGTCATTTAATATGTTCCTCTGTCCTTTTTTTTTTTTTTTTTTTTGTATTTTGTGTAAATTGGGAATTTGTTCTGAAAAAATTTTTGTAGGTTTGGTGCCTATAGTTTGGTGGCTAGGGTTCCGGCCACATACACTGGGGCTGGCAGGTTTGAACCTGACCTGAACCTGTTAAACAACAATGACAACAACAACAAAATAGCCGGAGTTGTGGCGGGCACCTGTAGTCCCAGCTACTTGGGAGGCTGAGGCAAGAGAATCATTTAAGCCCAAGAGTTTGAGGTTGCTGTGAGCTGTGACACTATAGCACTCTACTGAGGGCTATATAGTGAGACTCTGTCTCAAAAAAAAAAAAAAGATAGAAAAACTTTTTATAATGAAACATACATAAAGCATACATAAAATGTATATATACCAACTAAACAATAAAAAATCTCTCATAACAACCCCTTAGTACATTAGAAACCCTTCAATAACATCCTTATTCATCTTCTATAGAGATAACCTTTATATGGACTTCTGTAATAATTTTTCTGCCTCCTTTATAGGAGTTCCAGACCAGCCTGAGCAAGCATAAGCCTCTGTCTCTACTAAAAATAGAAACAAATTAACCAGGTACTGTGGTGGGCGCCTGTAGTCCCAGCTACACAGGGGGCTGAGGCAGGAGGGTCTCTTGAGCCCGGGAGTTTGAGGTTGCTGTGAGTTATGATGCCACAGCATTCTAGCCTGGGCAACTGAGGGAGACTCTGTGTCAAAAATAAATAAATAATACATAAATGAAATACACAGGGGAGGGTAATTCTCTGTTGTTTATTAATTTCTCTTTTAGGAGAAAAAGGCATACAAATTTACTAATGTACATAAACATGGGAGTCACATGCAGTATGATATTCTGTCTTCTATTCTATCATATTCTTATTTCTATCTTAAAGTGACCAGTCAGAGAACATACTCTGTATGGTTTTGTTCTTTGATATTTGTTGAGATTTTTTTTTTTTAAACTCAGCATATGATCAGTTTGGGCAAATTTTCCACGTGCACTTGAAAAGAATGTGTATTTTGCAATTGTTGGATATAGAGTTGGGAAGCCAAGGATATAATAGGCCAAACTTACTAACCGTATTGTACAATCCTTCTACATCTTTCTTGAACTTTCTGCAATTGCTTGTTTTCTCAGTAATAGAGAGAAATATGCTGCCGAGGGTGACATAGTGAGACTCAAAAAAAAGAAAAAGAAAAATGTCGAAGGGCTCAGAATTTTATCATTGTCCTTTCCTATTAAACTGGAAAAAGACCGAATTCAATGAAATGCAGAGAGGCGTATAAAAGCAAGTCAGCTACTGAGCTTCCAAGCCTGCTGGCTGCAAGTGCCATCATGGGTTAGGACAGGTTCTCAGCTCCAGAGGCCTAGAAACTAGACTGGGTCAGTCTAGTTTCAACAGTATAAATTCATACTAACTGAAGTCATCAGATACTGAGATGTAACACAAACTATCATGTATTCATTGAAAGGGAGAAATGCCGTGTCTATAGAACCTGGCTCCCTCCACCAGCTCATCAGCTCATTCTCTGTTTGTAATATATTAAAACACACACAGAAAAAATAAAGGTTGTTTGGTTAGCATGGAATGAGGGAAGTAAAGATAGTTTAATAAGCTTAATGACTAACGTGACCAAGAAATATGTTTTCTTTATTAACTGTATCATTTTTATAACAAAGTTACATGGCACTTACCATGTATCCAGTCATGTTACAACTACAGGCTCACAGTAATCTTTAGAATAAACCTATGAAGTGGCCCCTAATATTCCACCCATTGTGCAGATGAGAAAATGGAGGCACAGCTCACCCAGGGTCATGTGCCTAGTGAGTGGTAGAGCCAGGATTTGGACTCCAGAGTCTGTATGCCCCCACTGGGCTACATCGCCTCTCCTCTGTTCTTTAGAGATGTCTGCTGAGAAGATGAATCAGTTCATATCCATGGGTGAAGAGGGCAAGTTCTTGGAGATGGGCTGAAGGCATTTGACTTTGTCTATGCAGTTGTAAGGTCTAATTGAGCTTCCCTCTGTTAGGAGCAATTGCAAAGAACATTCATTATGCATTTTGCACGTACCAGCCAATAAGCAAGGTGTTTTACCTCGTGGTATATCCCATTTCCTAGAACAGTGCCCTATTCCTAGAGGGCCCTCAATAGGTTTTTCTTTTTGAGGCAGGATATGACTCTTTCTGCTGGACTAGAGTTCTGTGGCATCACCATAGCTCACTGCAATCTCAAATTCCTGGGTTCAAGCCATCTTCCTGCCTCAGCCTCCCGAGTAGCTGGAACTACAGACCTGTGCCACCATGCCCACCTTATTTTTTGAGTTTTGCTGAGACAGGGTCTCATTCTTGCTCGGGCTAGTCTTAAACTCTTGACCTCAAGTGATCTTCCCACCTTGGCTTCCCAAAGTACTAGGATTATGGGCATGAGACACCACATAGGGCTTTCAATAGCTTTTTGTTGAATAGATGTTGAATGACTTTAATTCCCACAATTTTATGATATAATTCCCATTTTACTAGTGAAGGCGCTGAGGCTCCAAGTGGCTAAATGACTTGTCCAGCGAATGCTTTGTAGACAACAGTGGTGTGAAGGTATCTCAACAGGCACACAAAATGATCCATTGGGGTGAAGAAGAAAAATAATGGGACTTCTGTTTATATTTACTTCTTACATCATGCTTTTTAGTTTCCATTTCATGAATGTCTTGCAATATACTGAATAATACAATAATGCACATATATAAGCTATAAATAAACACAAACGTGGAGGTAGAGGCTCAAAATGCTTCCCACTGGTGAATTTTCAAAAGAAGTTAGCCTGGGCATGGTGGCTTACACCCGTAAGCTCAGCATTTTGGGAGGCCAAGGCAGGATGATCACTTGAGGTCAGGAGTTTGATACCTACCTGGGCAAAATAGTAAGATCCCATCGCTACAAAAAGAAAAAGAAAAAATAAGGAAAAGAATTTAGAGGCTAAACCACTACTTTCTACTTTCCCTTTAGAGAGAACAGAACAGATTCATTTGTAGCTTTCTTAATTACCCCAGACCTGAAGATACTTTCTTGTCACCTTGTAAGGGCTGTGTTTTCTGAGTATCCACAAGCAATATCCCTGTTGTCTCTCAGAGTTAGTGAATTTATCGACTTTACCTATTATTGTGGGTTTCGTTCTCAGCGAGTCAATTGGAGAGGGTAAACTAGAGAATGTATTCTCTTTGTCTCGTGTAACTAGCTGCTATTATAGATGCAATAAGAATTAATTCTGTTCTCCCACTGCCTGAGAATAGCATTTGAAGGTAAGGAATTGCCTATTCATTGAGGCATAAGTCAATAAGTGGAGTCGACTAATGATAGACCAGGGAACAATCAGATACAGCGTAGTAAATTATGTTCTGTCATATTGTAATTCTTAATAACTCAGCTGTCACTCTAGACGTGTTCACATTTGTGCCTGGAGAATGGAAAGAAATAAAATTTAAGCTGATTTTGCAGACAAGGTAAGAATCCGAGGATGTGGGTGGAAGGAAGAGAAGACTCTTGAGTTGGATGATGAGGAGGGAGTGAAAGTTCAGCAGAGGAATGGCAGAGGGTGGTCCCCACAGAGGGAACAAGATGAGCACAGGGATGGGCAGTCTGCTGGGGAACGGCAGAAAGCGCGGCATGGCTGGGCACCTAGTGGTGTCTGTGAAACTGAGCACAGGGGAGGAGACGGGAGGGTCGGGCGAGGAGGCCAGCTAAACTAGCTCTGTGACCTTGAGCGAGTATCTCTGCAAGCCTCGGTTTCCCTATACACAAATTCATAATAACAACAGTAGTACGCTTCTGCTAGGGTTCTTGGGAGTTTGGAATAAGAAAATCCATTTGAAATGCTTAGAGCAGTACCTGATCACATGGTAAGGTCTCAATAATGGAAAGTGTAGCTGTTGTGAGGAGACCAGACAAAGGACCAGATTACAGAATAGCTGATATACCAAGTCAAAGAGTCCAGGCGTTCTCTCTGAGGTCAGTGTTCCTAAAATGTGATCCGTTTGTCTGTAAAATAAATGGTCCTCAAGTAGTTTGGCAGCTTTTGTGGCACAAGCAATACAAAAACTGTGTGCTTAAGCATTTCGTCAACTTGAAATGGAAGAAAAGCAATTACCAAAATACTATTATGGTCTTAATAATGATTCAAGGGGGCAGATGGCTCACACCGGTCAGGCTCCTTACAGGGTATAGTCAAAATGTGGTTACTAGGAGATAGTTTATCTTGGCTGCATTATTTTCATGCTATTGTTTACATGTGTAAAATTTGTATTCTTTCCTGTTACTATTATGCCTTGTTAGGGCTCCGATTAACAAAAATAGATTAATGACTAAAAAGTGGTTCATTGAAGTGTAAAAGCAATGATAAAAATGGCACTGCCAACACTGCAACCCAGAAGCATAATTAGTGAACAAAACTTCAGGATCTGCTGGGGCAGAGCATCTGTGAATGTGATGATTTCACCCAAGCAGCTGAAAGGGAAAGTGTGAATGGGAAGTGGGAATATGGATATCCGAAAATTGAATTTTATGGAGCAAGGGAGATATCCCCCTTCTGTCTCCAACACATATGGTATTAGAAACTTTGTCAGATAGCTTCATGACGCCGTCAGAAATGTCACATCATTTCCAAAGTAGAACAAATTCTCTGGTCACCCAGTCGTTTTTCCTGAACCACATACAAAATAGTATCTTCTAGTATGACATTGATTAATTTTATTTCTAAATGCAAATAGGATGAAACAGCAGCAAAAACAGATACAAGTGATGCTATTATCAACTTTCTTTTCTTTTTTTTTTTTTTAGACAGAGTCTCACTATATCATCCTTTGGTAGTGTGCAGTGGCATCACAGCTCACAGCAATGCCCAACTTTTGGGCTAGTGATTCTCTTGCCTCAGCTTCCCAAGTAGCTGGGAATACAGGCACCCACCACAACGCCCACCTATTTTTTTGTTGCAGTTGTCATTGTTGTTTTCTAGCTGACCAGGGCCAGGTTCGAACCCACCAGCCTTGGTGTATGTGGCTGGCACTGTAACCTCTGTGCTATGGGCGCTGAGCCTGTCAGCCTACTTTCAAAACCAGCCCCAAATTTAGGACTAACACAAGGCAGAAAACAAAGAGGAAGCAAAATTAGCCATAAGTAGACCTAGGGGTAGGGTTATATGCTGTGTTCACAAATGGGGTACGAATATGGTGGAACTACTATTAATTGTCACGATGCCAGCCAATATTTCCACTGGTAGAAAAAGTATGAACAAGCTCTTTGCATCTGTGTGGTATGTATATGGGTGAGAAAGATGTACTTGATAAATTTTAAGTTCTGGATGTAACCACACATATATTTATAACACCACTGGAGTTGATGAAGACAGGTGTGCATGGAAACTAAAATACACAAGCTACTTTTTCTTTAATCTAGTATTGCTTTGTAAGAGGAGACAGATCAGAAGCGTATTTGAGATAATGCAATGTTGGAGGACCAGCTATATATCTAGGAAAGAAAGGTTTGGTCTGTTAGTATCTATTGCTACACTAATGCAAAGCAAGGGCAAAGCCTGGTCAGTTAGGTGAAGAATAATTTACCTTGGGCGGCATCTGTGGCTCAAAGGAGTAGGGTGCTGGCCTCATAAACCAGAGGTGGCGGGTTCAAATCCAGCCCCAGCTAAAAACTGCAAAAAAAAAAAAAAAAAAAATGATTTACCTGATGAGCCTGAAGGCGAGCTGGGTGGTTCTTCAGTGAGGCTAACTCACATATGAGTGCTCAGAGGCAGGCAAGTCCCACTACAGAATTTGAGAAGCCCATTGCAAAATGAAATTACAAGGCCCCTTATTCAAAAATTATTAAGAATTTCAAGGCAATGGCAAGGTCATTTTTTGGCATATTTTTTGCCCCATGCAAGTGCTGTCATGGAGCCGGCCCTAGCTGTGGATCACGTACACAGCTCTGCTGCTCTTGGCTGTGCTCTTTCACATGTCTGGGCCCCAGCTAGCTGTTGGCTAGTCTTGGACAGGCTTAGCTCGGTCAACTGGGGTAACCCAATAATATATCTGTCAGCAGGCTAGCCCAAGCTCGTTCTTGTGCAAAGGCAGAAGAGCAAGAATGAGCAAGCCCAAATGTGCGCGCACTTTCCAAATCTCTGTTCATGTCACATTTGTTAATATCCCACTGGGCTGTAGCAAGTCACGTGGCTGTCTCAGAACCAGAGCAAAGGGCGCTACACCATTATCAGCACAGGGCATGGCTATAGAGGGAAGAATTGGGGTCATCTTTGCCCTGGACCTCATTTGACTACTCAAACATAATTGTATCTGAGCACCATGTTGCCCACCACTGGAGTTGATAAAGACAGGCATGCAACAGTATGCATCCAGATTTTAAGTAAGTGTTGGCAAAATAATAAAAATTGTTAGCACAGGCTTGGTGCCTGTAGCTCTGTTGTTAGGGCACCAGCCACATGCACCAGAGCTGGGGGGTTCGAACCCAGTCTGGGCCTGCTAAACAACAATGACAACAACAACAAAAAAATAACCAGGTGTTGTGGTGGGCGCCTGTAGTCCCAGCTACTTGGTAGGCTGAGGCAAGAGAATCACTTAAGCCCAAGAGTTTGAGGTTGCTGTGAGAGCAACTCAGCTGCAATACTACTGAACACTCTACTGAGTGACATAGTGATACTCTGTCTCCAAAAAAAAAAAAAAAAATTGTTAGCACAATCAGTTCTCAGTCACTGAACATACATCTTTTCCATGTGATTTGTGAAGAAATGGTTGGTGTGTACTAAAATTGCTTTTCTATACTAAAGCAAGCTAGCTGCCCAAGGGGAAGGTACGTATGTGAATAATTGGAATGAAGGAGGTAATAAGACTTCATTAGAATACTAATAATGCCATAAAAGACCAGAAATCATAGACCTGGTCTTTGTTTTCGATGTCATTGTAATTTCAAGTGGTGCATCAACGCACTATGGTCAGAAGCTTGAACCTCTCATTTTAGGCCCAACATAATAGGAGGTTCAGGGCTGAGGATAAGAGATCAGAAAACTGCCCCGTCATGTAGGAGGCTGCATCAGTGGACACTGAGGCTCCCCTAATACTGATTTTGTTCATTCTGTGGAGAAAGAAATCGGTGACATATTATTTGGCATATTTAAAAAACATACGCGATGCCAGAAAACATGCAGACATTTTTTCCAGAGCTGTACCCAAACAAAAAAACATTAGAAATTCATTTGTAAAGAGAAGACTGAATAAACATTGCAAAAGGAAAAAAAAAAGAAAGAAAGAAATTTGTTTGTAACTACCTGCCAAGTGAAAACATCTAACCTTCCAGCCTTGGAACCAGATATGTTCCTTGACTTAGCTGTTCATGAAAAGTGGTCTTTGGCTCGGCACCTATGGCTCAAGTAGCTAAGGTGCCAGCCACATACACCTAAGGTGGCAGGTTCGAATCCAGCCGGGCCCGCCAAACAACAGTGATGGCTGCAACTAAAAAAATAATAATAAGAATAGCCAGGCGTTGTGGCGGACGTCTGTAGTCCCACCTACTTGGGAGGCGGAGGCAGGAGACTCACTTGAGCCCAAGAGTTGGAGGTTGCTGTGAGCCACAGCACTCTACCCAGGGGGACAGCTTGAGGCTCTGTCTCAAAAAAAAGAAAAGTGGTCTTTAAGAAGAAACTTCGCCCGTTGGGATGGGACCTATATCTAGAAATGATGAAGTTTCTTCAGAAAACAGATGGTTTTGTATGTTGGGTTGGGACCTGTACCTCGAAATGATGGTGAAAACCTTTTGTCCAAAGGTTTGCTGCCTTATCTAACAGCCTGTAATTCTTAGCTAGTGCTTTCTAATTTACTAGGACAAAAATAAAGGGAATCTTTCCTTAATCCAGATACAGATATACAGTGAGAGACATTGAGAGGTATATACTTTAGTAACTGATCATAAACAACAGTATCCCTCTTGCTGATTTGATATTTCTCACTATCCTACTTTTGCTATTGTACCTCTCTGTACCCAAGTTCAGGATGTATTTTCAAATCCTTCTTGTTAATAGGACTGGTATACTATACTATGCAAACTCTTGCTACTTGTCATCCCAAAATTTAGGTACCATGAATATGCAAATTACAATGTATCCCTTGCTATATGAACATGATTGCTGAACTCTTATAACTCAGACTCAGGAAACAAATAGAATTGAATAAGAAGGGATACTTGAATGTTATTCATTTTCAAGTTGCCAAAACTTAGATTTAGTATTCGAAAAATTGATAAGGCTTTACCTAAAATTGGCAGTTAATATAATGTTGAGTTTGGAAGTTGGCACATGAAACTCAATACTGGCAGACTTTATTTTAATCTCTCTGCAAATATTTGAGTGCCTACTGAATGCCAGTCACTGAGCTCAGACTTGGAGATACAAAAATGGAAAGACTGCCATGGGCCCTCCTCTCACAGGTGCAGTCCTATAAGAGTGATAAATCCAAACAACTTGCCCGCATGATTGAATTACAGTTCTGTGAAGTGCTAGTTGACGAATCAGTGGTGGACCTGAGATGTGGTATGGAGATGAAAAGAATCATTCTTAGAGAAAGATTGAACATCGAGATAGGAGGCAATTTAAAAAATGACTTTAGGTTCCTGGCTTAGAAGAGTGGTTATTAACAAAAATAAGGGATTAAAAAGGAGGAGCAAATTTGGAGTCTGTCGATAACTAATTAAACTTTGGACATGAAGACTTTGAACTGCCTCTCAGATACATCAATGTCCAGAAGGCAGGTGTGCCTATGTATGTATAAATGTGGAGAGAACTAAGCTTGGGATATATATGTATTTGGGGATATGGGACAGACTAGGAGCCATGAAGAGTGACTCGGCCTGTCTGTTTCCCTTAAGCTCCTCCTCCAGCCGTGGTCAAGGCCACGGTCAACTGTCATTGTAGGGCAGGATTATTTTTTCAACCAGTTTCCATTTCCTATCCTCCACTTTTTTTTTTTTTTTTTTTGAGACGGAGCCTCAAGCTATCCCCCTGGGTAGAGTGCCATGGCATCACAGCTCATAGCAACCACCAACTCCTGGGCTCAAGCGAGTCTCCTGCCTCCGCCTCCCAAGTAGCTGGGACCACAGGCGCCCGCC
>CAUYQV010154976.1:0-23157 GCA_963574575.1 Galagoides demidoff | reverse complement strand
CCCCCCCCCCCCCCCCCCCCCCCCCCCCCCCCCCCCCCCCCCCCCCCCCCCCCCCCCCCCCCCCCCCCCCCCCCCCCCCCGCCCGTGGAGAGAGGCCTGGAGGGGGAGGCAGAGCTGGTTTCTTTATGTCTTCATTTCGTTGTAACAAACAAAACCCCGCACATCTGGGAGCCTTTTATGTGCCAGACATTGTAATAAGTCCTGAGACCATAATGATAAGCAAAACCAGACGGCCCCTGATCATTTACCAAATATCCAGTGGGGACCTACTGTGCACAGGGCCCTGGTCTAGGGGGTTGGGATACCTCAATGACCACAACAGATATCCTTCCATCTCAAAGATGACATTCTAGTGGGGGCGGCAAAGCAGGAAACCTGATAAGCCATGGCTTTTATGGTTCATTAGAAGGTGACAAGTGTCGTGGGGAGCAGGTAGACAGAACCAGCAGCAGGCAGGTGGCAGAGGAGTCAGGAGCTCTGCTTGGGGGCGGCAGCGCTCCTCAGGTAGGAGCTTGGGGTGTGCTCCACTGGAAAGTGTCTGGAAGATCAGTGGGAGCCGGGTGGCTGTGGGAGGAGCATTCTGGGCAGATGGGACGGTACGAACAAAGGCCCTGGGGTCTTTGCCACCATCGCCAAGGAGCAGCAGGAGGCTGGTGGGAATGTGGAGCAGGGACACAGGACAGACTAGAGATGGTGCTGGCTTGGTGACAGGGGCCAGAGTGGCTGGATTTAGGATATTTTGAAAGCAGGATTTTTGGCTGGGGCCTGGTTGAGGTTTGGATGAGGGTTGTAAGGGATCAAAAGGGAGTTGAGGATGCCCTGGTGGTTCTGACCTGCAACTGTGATCATCTGGTGGTGTCATGGGGAGATGAAATCACTAAGAGCATGATCATAGCCCACAGTGAAGACTTGGAAGGCGGGGACCATGTGCAGTGCTTCCCTGGGGCTGCCAGGACATAGGTGAGAGCACAGGGAGGGGTGGTTTCAAGCAACTGGTTCTCTCACAGTTCTGGAATACTCAAAATCAAAGGGTTTACAGGGTGCACTCCTGCTAAAGCCTGTCAGAGGGATTGAGAGATCTTCCCTTGCCTTGTCCAGCTCCTGGTGGCCTTGGGTACGCCACGGTGCTCCGCGGTCCCGCCTCTGTGGTCACGTGGCCTTCTCTCTGCGAGCCTCTGCTTTGTCTTCTGTCCGCACCTGACTCTGTGCCCAAATTTCCCCTTGTTTAAGGACACAGTTCCATGGGATGTGCCTGTCCTGCTGTAGTCCTAATCACATTTACGGCAGCCCCATTTCTAAATAAGGTTACATCCTGAAGTTCCAGGGCTTAGGACCTAAACATATCATTTTGGGGGACACAGTTCTACACAATGGTTCTGTATCCTCAGTAAACCTGCCTCAGGCTGCAGCTTGCAAGCCTCTCGTGAGGATGGGGAAATTGGGTAAGTGGAATTAATCCCCAAACAAGCAGGATTAAAAGTTAGGAGTTCAGTGGGGGGCAAAGGAGAAAGAAGAGAATTCAGGGTCGAAGGGAACAGTGTGTGCAAAGGCCCTGTGGTGGAAGGGGACATGCCGTGTTAGTGACTAAAGAAAGCCAGTGGGACTGGAGCCATGATGTGACTATGAACCAATGCCACAGCCAACAATTTCAAGACAAGGGGCTCAACAAACATAAGAAAAGGAGCTCTCCATCTTGCGTAGTCAAGTAAACAAATATGACACAGAATGGCTTTGAAGAAGATGTGGAGCAACAGAAACCTTGATTCATCACTGGGAAATGAAGTAGCACAGTCGTGTTGGAAGTGCGTTTGGTAGTATAGTGGTGTCCCCTTCTCCTTGGAGGACCCCACTGGAGGCCTGAAGGTACGGACAGTACTGAGCCCTCCATGTACCGTGCACGAATTTCCTTTCCGTTCTTCACAATTTGCCGGCTAGAGATTACTCATTTTTATGTAGTTCTTTGCCACCTTAGCATAAGATGTTTTTCTAAGTCAAGAACTTTCACTCTTTTACTTAAAAGCACTTGATGGCTTCTCTTTGAGATACCCAAATTGCCAACATCACTACTCTTATGCTTTGGGGCCATTGCTAAATAAAATAAGGGCTATTTGAATACAAGCATCGTGATACCCAAGACAGCTGGTAAGTGACTAACAGGTGGGTGGAGGCCAGGGATCTTTTGGACAAGGAAGGATTCCTATCGCAGCAAGGGTGTGGCATGGCCGGGGAGATGTCATCACCTACCTCATAATGGCATGCAATTAAAAACTTATTTCTAGAATTCCCCATTTTATATTTTCAGACCATGACTGACTCCAGGTAACTGAAGTCATATAGAGTTTCAGAGCTCAGAGGGGACTGCTGTATCTACTAAAGCTGGGCGTTCTCATATGTACTGACCTAGTAGATTCATTCTTTTGTCCCTTGTCACATGTACATGAGAACACACGTGCAGATATGCTCACAGCAGCCTGGTTTATAACCCCCAAATGGCAGGAATCCACATGTCTGTGAGCAGGACAGTGAACCAGTCATTTTTCTGACCAATTAATGGAAAGGGGTGAATTTCCATAGGTGCAATCATGTGAAGGAATCTCCCAGATATAATACTGAGCAAAAGTAGCCAGACACAAAAGAGTATCTATGATAAGTTTTGTTTATATGAAATTTAAAAATAGGAAAACCAGTCTAAGTCAGAGCAGTGGCTGTCGTTGAGGGAAGGCACGTCTGGGAGGGGCACATTATGTGCTGAACCTTGGTCTGGGGTGGGCACGTGGGTGCGTGCACTTTGTAAAAATGTATTAAACTGCACTCTTGGGATTCATGAGCTTTTCTCTGAAGTTTAAGTTCAATGAAAATTTTACAAAAAAGCTGGTAAATCAGAGAGGCATAGCTGATTTAGATTTTTAAAAGTGTACATTAGGAATTAGGGAATAATTGAGTCAGTGATGAAAGGGGAGGAGGAGAAGGAGCAGGAAGCAGAAATAATGACTTCCCACTGCCCATGGTAGGGAAGGAATAAATACACAATCAAGTGTGTTACATAAAGGCTGAGTTACTAAATCAACCACTAAAACAAAGGTAGAGACATTTAAAATTTTCAGAGGAAATAAGCACTTAAAGTAGAGAAAACAGGTCAATGGATAAAGATAAAAACCAAAGCAGCAGTAATAATAGAATAGCTAAGAAAAGTTGGTGACTCATTCAGACAAAGAACATCTGTCAGTGAGCTAAATGGACCAAACTCACCTATTAATAGAAGAAAACTTAGATCGTATCAAAGTGGAATTAATCCCCAATTCACAGCAGGTGCATAACAAACACTAAGTGAATGGTGCTTGTCCCCGCGGTGGCTCCCGTGTATCGAGTGCTTATTCTGGGCCAGTCACTATAGAAAATACGCAGATTTGTGTAACCATGGCAACAGTCCTATCTCATGGAATTGTTTCTATCCCCATTTTGCCGAGTGACTCACCTAATTGGAGGTATTCAGATAATGAGCTATTGGACCAGAACCTGAAATTAGACAGCATAGGATTCCAGACGCTCCTCTGTACTTCTCTGTGAACGAGAAGTACACTCACTGTCTCTGTGTGGGTTGCTGAAATGCAAATCAGTAATTGTTTATTTTGATAATTAAACTCATTCCATAGACAATTTTAAAAGCCCATGTGTTTCCCAGAGTTTAGTTGAAGCGAATTAGAATGTTGACGTGAAAAGATTCTTTAGTTTCTTTTTTAATTAGTATATTTTTTTCTTTGTCTTTTCTTTTTTAAATAATAAATAGCTTATGGTGCATGTATTTTTAAATGTTTTTAATCTAAAATTTTAGACATCTGCTGGTTTCCTTGGCCAATGCAAGAAAATAGTTAAGAGATTGGTTTGGGGTTTTCAAAATGGCTTCAAAAACCACGAGTATGTCTTTTTATCTGACTTTACTGATGATTAGGGTCCGAATCGGGACAAAGTGCTTTGCCAATTTGCAGAAGGATCAGCTGATTTGCACCTGGGAAGTTTTATAAGTTTATAAGAGAGTCATCCCACACGTTCACGGAAGGCAGACATTCAGAGCACATTATGGCCATTTTATGGAAGGTTACTTACTATATTAATCAGATGTCACATCTAACATTTTTAGGTAAGTCACCTCTCCCAAAACGTGTTGCTTTTAAGATCTTTTTTTTCATCCCAAATATTTTAAAATAACTATGGCTTCATTCTGCTTCTGTCCAAATAGCCCTGGGCTGCGTCTGCAGAGCAGCCGCCTCTAAGTCAATTATCCTGGAATTGCTAAATAGTTGCATTCCCTGGGATATGACTTTTTAATTTGCTTCCAGATGTTTCTGCACAGAGGCAGCCTGTGATCGTGAAATATGCTCAGTGAAGATCACTGACTTCACTACACAGAATGAACTGGAGATGGGCTGTTTTCTCTGTCCACTGAAAAGCACTTGGCAGGGTCACGGCCGGCTCACAGTAAAGGCACCGTGGATACCTGGAAAGTGAAAGAGGAAAAAGTGGGCCATTACATTAGTCACCTTCTATGTTGAAAAAGCCCTTTCCTTTTGTTTTTTTAAGATTGAAATTTATTTTAGTTCATTTCATAAGGAAGTAAAAGGAATATAACAAAAAAGCAGTGATCTCCTCCTATCATATATATTCCATGTTCCATCACCCCTGACTGCCATCAAATACTGTGTGGATGGGGCAGTACTTGACCTTCCTTTTGATTGTCTTTTTAGGAATTTAAATCTTTATCTCTAAATAATATGCATATATTGATATGTATTTATTTATAGATTTCTGACATTATCTTTTAGACTCTTATTATGGCAGATGAAGCTATCATTTCATTTTTATCACTTCTTTACCCCTCTTCAATCTTGCCAATAAACTTGTATTTCACTTTTTGGGTAAATCTGTATTTAAATTTTCATTATTAGGACCATGTAAATGTTGCTTCCGACTGAGCCAAGAAGTACTCATTTTATATCATTTATTGATGACTTTTTGTTTTCCTAACCTAGGCCTGTTTAAACTTTTAAGAACATCTTCTTCTATAGTTATGGGTCCGTAAAATACCCTGCAATGTAATTTTTATGAGGCCGGGCCTATTGGTGATTTTTAGTTCACTTTGATTTTGTGTTTCTGGTAGACATCCCTGCTGGAGCCCTTTGGCCTGCCACGTGCTGACAGGGCTGTTCTCTGGTTTCTTCCATGGCTACTAGCCTGGGCCTTCTTCACCATCATTCTGAGAATCCTCTCCTTTGTTAGAACCCCTCATTGCTGGACCCATGGTATTTCTTGGGTTTCCTCTTCTGATTTCTTGGGATTCCTCTTCTGATTCCTATCTTTGAATATTGCAATTTGGAAGTTACAATGTCTTAGAGTTTTATCAGAGATTGAAGTTGTATTTCCACATCTTGTTTTCTTTGTGGGGGTGGATTTTTGAGTGAAGAAGATGGAACAACTAATATGCTTATGCCATCAGCTTGAAAGAGAAAAGTCCTATTAGCTTGATCTCAGTACTAGGTTTTCTCTTTATTATGGAGTTAGTCATGTCCACAATTATCTTAAACAAAATTGAGTCTGTCAGGTGCACTGGTGCGTTCTATTTTTTTGTTAAGGTGTGAAAAGTGATGTATAACTTTTCTTTTTTTTTTTTTTTGAGACAGAGCCTCAAGCTACCCCCCTCTGTAGAGTGCCATGGCATCACAGCTCATAGCAACCTCCAACTCCTGGGCTCAAGCGAGTCTCCTGCCTCAGCCTCCCAAGTAGCTGGGACCACAGGCGCCCGCCACAACGCCCGGCCATTTTTTGGTTGCAGTCATCATTGTTGTTCGGCGGGCCTGGGCTGGGGATTCGAACCCGCCACCTTAGGTGTACGTGGCTGGCGCCTTAGCCAATTGAGCCACAGGCGCCGAGCCCCCACCATAGGTTTTCAAGCTATGTCAAAACTTCACATTTAGCCTAGCTTGGCCTAGTCCCTAACTCCAAAGACAGACCCCACCCTAATAGTCTATTACAGCAGTTCTCAACCTGTGGGTTGCGACCCACAGGAACTGTATTAAAGGTTCGAAGCATTAGGATGGTTGAGAACCACTGGTCTATTACATCCTTGCCTCTTGTCAACATTCAATACCCTTGGCCCTGTGGACAATTCCAAGCCCTGGAGCCACTTCCAGCACCTCCTAAGGAAGAAAATGCTACCTAGAACCATGACTGTCATGTATCAGAAACTTAACCAACATCTGCTGAATAGACTCGGAGACCCCAAATCCTCTGCAGTGTACATGTGTGCTTGCTCACTAAGATGTGCCCCAGACTTTGCAGACACACCCTCGGTTTCTTAGATCTTACAGACATAAGAAGACTCTGTAGATGCTGCTAAGTCTGTCTAGAACAGTGTTTCCCAAACTGCAGGGTCTGAGAGCAGTTTATTGCTCCACAAATAGCTTGAGCTTGTTATAAAAAGCAAATAGAACACAAGAGAAATTTCTTCACAGTACGTTACAAGTAGTAGTGGAAATATCAATTTATGGGACTTCGATACTAGTTAAATCTCTACATTGCTATGGACTGGCTCTTAATGAAAACTCTATGCCTTATTGCAAATCAAGGTCAACAGAGCTTGAAAAACACAGTACTAGATGAAAACTAGATGATTCTACAAACTCTTCCAGACTAATGCTTTCTATAGTCCGAGGGTTACACAGAATTTTTAAACATTTTTCATTTGAATTATTTTCTGAAGGGCAAGTACATATGCGCTGGGCAAAATTTCCAACACTCTCTTTTGTATTACTCTCTACATGTTTTTTTTCTGGCCCCAAAGGCATCCGAATTTGCTCCAGGCATAGAGACTGCATTCCTGTAGTCACATCAAAGCCACCTAGATGGTTCCAGGTCCTTCAAACTGCCCCTAGCCTCTTGTCACTCACCCATGTTAGACACTCCCCAGACCTTGGAGAGCCACTGGACCCTCTCAGAACATCTCAGTATTTGGCCCCCTCCTTTGCTGGGCACATCCCACCCCTCTAGGTGGCCGCTAAAAGACTTCCAGGCCCAATAAATGGTCCCAGACCTATGTAGACCAGCTGCATCCTCAGGCTAGCCCATGTAGACACTTCCCAGCCCTAACAGACATACCCTAGCCACTCTAGATGGCTCTGCAGATACTGCTCAGCTCTTGCAGACTTTCTTCACCCCTGGGACATTTCTCAAAATCTCAAGATGGCCCCAGAACCATCCTAGCAGACCCTAGCCTCCAGTCAACCCATAAAGACGCTCTACAGAGCCTATAGACACGATCCAGCCCAGCTACATGATAGAGGGCAGGCCCTAGGCTCAGTCCAGGCTTTGTGGCCACCCGCAGTCTAATCGGAGACGCCCCATGGATGCCCCCTGAAATCCAAAGATGCGTCCCGGGGCCCTGTGAAGGCCCCCAGCTTGGCGCCAGGTTTCACCGCTTCTGCTGGGCCGGAGACCACTCCGCTAAGACCTCCAGGCCCTGCGGTGTGTAGTAAGGTTCCCGGGACAACTAGCGACCCGACTCCGCCCCGCCCACCCCTATAGGCCCGAGCCCCGCGGCCCGGGCCGCCGCCGCCATCTTACCCCGCCGCTCGGGCTGCGGCTCCGGCCCCGGCGCGGGGCGGGGCGGGCTGGGGCGGGGCTCACGAGCAGAGGAGGAGAGAGGCGGAGCTAAAGCGCCGCCGAGCTTGCCGGGATTTCAAATACCGACTTCGGTGCCGTGAAGGCTGGCGGGAAGGCGGCTGGACTCGGTTTCCCAGGAGTCAACGGGGCACACAAGGCGGAGTACGCGCAACGCACGCCGGGAGGCGTAGTCCTTGCGCCACTTCTGTTGCGCGGGGACTGTAAGGGGTGAGAGGTGAAGTGGGCGGGGTTGCGGTAGCCTGCGAAGAGCCCCCCCCAAAGCTCCCTGGGCGTACACGGAAAGGACCGGAATCCGGAAGTGACGCAGAGCCGCTAAGCCGAACAGATGCAATGAAATTGTAGTTCGCTGGAGTGAGCAGACCTGGATGGAAGTTGCCCCGCCCACATCCTGGGGCTCTCAGAATCCTCATATCCCAGTTTTTCCTAAATATAGAACTGATGGGCGCAGTGGCGCGCGCCTGTAGTCTCATTTGGGAGGCCAAGGCGGAAGGATCGCTCCAGTCCAGGACATTAGAGAAGTCCTGGAGGGAGGTCTCTGGGCGGGGCTATGCTAATAAGAACTTAGAAGTTAGAGACCAGCGCAGGCGACATAGCGAGACCTTCGTCTCTAAAAAAATAAAAGTAAAATTAATTTAAAACCAAGGAACCCGACCCTACATCCTCCTCATCCAGTACAGAGAAATCCCAATGCTGCTCATTCAGAGCAGGAGTCCACGACTCCTATTTCCCTCCTCCCTCGGAGTCAGGAGTCTGTCCTCCTTCCCAGGCCCCAAGAGTTGGGCCCTCAGACTACAAGTTCGCGCCTTACAGGCATTCGGGTTTCCCCACCTCAGTGCCCCTGCTCAGACCCAGGATCCTGGGTTGCCAGCCTCTTCCACTCCTAAAGAATCCAGCACTCGGTTCTCTCCTTTACCGAAGCTAGTACCAAGGACTCCCAGAAACCCTCCTCCAGTTAGTCTCCTTCCTAGGACCCAGAAGTACAAGTCTTCAGCCCCATTCTTTCCCAAGAACCTAGATGTCTGGACCTTCAGCTTCCTCCTTCAGGACCAAGAAATCTGGCCCCAGACCCTTCGTGACCCAGGCGTCCCGATTTGGGCTAACTGGCTAATGGATTAGGAATGCAGTGATCTCAGGGCTCCTCCCTTCCAATTAGACAGCTATTCCCCTCTAGGGCCCCATCTCCCCTCCCAGTCTGTCTTCCGCTAGGCTGGGACAGCGGGAACCGGAAGCCTGGGTCCCTTAGCGGGCGGAGACTCCCGCTCCTAACCTAGACGCCCGGGTCAAGAGCTTGGCTAGGATCCCGGTGAAACTTCTCAAAACCTGCTGCTTCCCTCGAGCGCCCTATATACGGCCGCACACTGGTCGGCGAGCCCCGCCTACCAGAATAAGGCCTTTAAGATGGTGCTGGGAGAAGCTATGTCACAGGGGCCCTTATTTGCATAGCCCCTCCTTGAACAAACTTCTCGTCCTATCTGCCCAATATATTCTTATTAGCATAGCTCCTCCCAGAGACCTACCGCCAACTGTGAGCGCGTGGCGCTGCTCTGGGAGAGCACAGTTCTGTGATTAGCATATCTCCGCCCCCTTAGGAATTCCCCTTCTCAGGATCTGCGGTTCTGCTGCCATTATTAGCATAGTTCCTCCTTTTCCTTGGCCTTGCCCCCTCCTTAAGTGTCCCGGGACGCAAGCCCTTATTGCCAGAGCTCATGATTATGCAGGAGCCTCATTAGCGTAGCCGGCCCCCGGGTCCCGCCCGGCTCCCCCCAAGCGGTAGCAGCGGCAGCGGCAACAGCAGCAGTGGCGACATGAGCAGCGGGGCGGCGTCCGGGACCGGGCGGGGGCAGCCCCGGGGCGGGGGGCCGGGACCCGGGGACCCCCCGCCCAACGAGACACACAAGCTGGTGGTCGTGGGCGGCGGCGGCGTGGGCAAGAGTGCGCTGACCATCCAATTCATCCAGGTAGTGGGCCCTCACCCGGAAGGGTGCTTTCGGGATCCAAAACTAGACCTTTTGGGGATCCCCAAGACCCCGATTTCCCCTTGATCCATCACTGAAACCCTCCCTTGAGCCCCTTTAATCTTAAAAAATCCCCTCAGATTGTGACTCTAAACTCCCTGAGGGCCTTCATCCCCCTAGATTAAGGATCTTACATTTGCATCCAGAGACCCTCAATCCCACACCAGTGCTGACCTAGCCCTGACCACTTCCTGGGAGCATCCTAAATGCAGAACAGCCCTCCATTCAGACCCTAAGCATTCTCAGGCTCCCCACCCCCCCTTGATGCGACCTCCCTCCATCCTGAGCTGTCTCCCTTTAACCCTGGACTTTAGTTTCTCTCAGAGCCACTGGGAGTATCACTGGGAAAATGCCTATGCCCAGAACCTTTGAGGCTCCCCAGCCTGTATTTATTGCAACTATCTCCCCTAGAGGTCTGGACATAATCTAGAAACCTTGGCCCTAAGGCTCTTCTGGGACTGTCCTGTCCGGAGAGAGGCACCCTCTAACCCTTGCTCCAAGAAAATTTTGCCTTCAGACTCAAGAAAAAAACATTTTAAACAGTCTTACTCTGTAGCCCTGGATAGAGTGCTCTGGTGTCATAGCTTACAGCAACCTCAAATTCCTGGGCTCAGGGGATCCTGTTGCCTCAGCCTCCTGAGTAGCTGAGTAGCTACTGGCCTCCACCACACCAACTAGTTTTTTTTTTTTTTTTGGAGGGGGGGGTTGCAGTTTTTGGCCGGGGCCGGGTTTGAACCTGCCACCTCCAGTATATGGGGCCGGCCGGCACCCTACTCCTTTGAGACACAGGCGTGCCCACCAGCTAGTTTTTTTATTTTTAGTAGACACAGAAGTCTCATTCTTGCTCAGGCTGGTCTCAAACTCCTGAGCTCAGGCAGTCTACCCACCTCCATCTCCCAGAGTGCTGGAATTACAGGCATGAGCCACTAAGCCCAATCAGACCCAGGAGATTTTTTAGGGCGCTGACCCATATGCCAGAGGCAGTGGGTTCAAACCCAGCCCCCGCCAAAAACTGCAAAAAAAAAAAGTCCAGCCCCTTACCACCTTCAGAACTCTCCAAGACTTCAAGTCCTAGCCATCTCCCATTCCTTGAGATCCACTTCACTCCTAAGGAAAACCAACCACTCCTCCATCTTGAGTTTTCTTCTACTCTACCTTTCTGAGCCCCTGGATGGCCCCCAAATCATATCCAAGGAAGAAGCCCCCAGATTCTTGACACCTTCAAAAATAATTGCTCCTTGGGATTTATGGGACCCCATAAATTCATCTCAAGTTCTCTTAAGATTGGACATTCTATAACAAACCTCCTAAGTGCCCCCAGAGCCACCTTAAGACTAGGCCCTAGCCCCTGAGCCTCTCTAGATGTGCTAAAGACATGCTCCTAAACCGTCACCCCCTGGTCAGCCTGGTTCCGTGGTTCCTACATTCTCCCTCTGGGCCAAGCCCTTACCAAGCACCCCTCTAACAGATAAGATGCAGCCTCCAGATCACCCTTTCTCTCCTGAAACTCTACCCCTGCCCAGGAAACCTCCACCACATTCCCAAGGGAAGCCCACCCCACCTTAGAGAAACCCCAGAAAGGTGTCTGCCCCAAGATGCTACTGCAAAGGTCTCTGGGCCCCAGACCCCTCCGCAGACCCCAGAAAGCACCTGTAACAGAGTCCTGTCTGCATAGAGAAAGGCCCCATCCCTGGGCCCCTTGCACCCAGGGGCAGACCCAGAGCTGGCCAAAGGCCTGGCTGGAGGCAGACTAAGCGGGACCCAGGCAGGAAGGGAGGGACCCAGCCTGAGGGTGGGGCAGCTTCTCCTCAGCCGGATTGGAACAGGGACCTTCCCTTGGGAGGAGGCGCTGGAGGGCGCTTGAGGAGGAGGGGAAAGGGGTAGAGGAGGGAGAGGAGCAGATGAAAACCAGCAGATAGTCTGTATAAGAGCTCAAAGAACTGATATGTTAAATATTTAGTGGGAATTTTCTCTAGATCTCACTGGTGCTGGATTAGGTGTAGTGCTATTATCATCCTCATTTTCCAAATGAGGAAACTGAGGCTTAGCGAGGGGGAGCGTCTAATTAAGTTGATGGCCAGGATGTAATCACAACATGGGAATGTGGGAAATGTACTTTAGACCAGAAAGACAGGACCAGGAGGGACTCACATAGAGGAAATTGGGGGGTGGGGGTGGGTGGGCAGCAGATACCCAAAGAGCAAAGAGAAGGGGATAGAGACCTAGAGAGACAGAGGGGACACAGACCCAGCTAGGGGGACAGAGATCAGATAGAGGGGGTCAGCAACTTGGGGTTCCAGAAAGAAGCAGTCATATTGTCTGCTGGGGTACTGCAGTGACATTGTCCTCTCCCCACTCCACCAGTCCTACTTCGTGTCTGACTACGACCCCACTATCGAGGACTCCTACACAAAGATCTGCACTGTGGATGGCATCCCGGCCCGGCTGGACAGTGAGGGCAGCCCAGAATAGATGGGGTTGTGTTGGCAGGGGCTGAGGGCTGTGGGGGGTGGCTGGTGGGAGTCTCATCCCTATGATGGCACCTCTCCCTGTCTCTGCAGTTCTGGACACCGCGGGCCAGGAGGAATTCGGGGCCATGCGGGAGCAGTATATGCGCGCTGGCCACGGCTTCCTGCTGGTATTTGCCATTAACGACCGGCAGAGGTGAGAGAGGTGGCAGAGTGGGTGGAGGAGACTGGAGCCCAGTGGCTGGCAGGTCATACTTCTGCTTTGCTTGCAGTTTCAACGAGGTGGGCAAGCTCTTCACACAGATCCTCCGAGTCAAGGACCGGGATGACTACCCCGTTGTGTTGGTTGGGAACAAGGCAGACTTGGAGACACAGCGCCAGGTTTGGAACCACCCCTCTTGCCTAGGGACCCCATCAGAGCCTGGGAGGCTCTTTCCAACGTGTTTCTCTGCATGTCAGCATCTTTGGCTCCTCTGGCTCCCTCCATTGTCACACTCCTCACCTAGATGTCACCCTGAAACCAGACCTTCTAGGTCACCAGATTGCCCATCAGAGTCCCTGGCACATGGAGTCTCCAGGATAGGTGGCTGGACAGAGCAAAGGGCCCCAACCCCATCAACCAGCTCTGACACTACTGGTCTCTTCTCTTTCCTCTTTCCCACAGCCCCAGCCCCACCCCCAGTCCCTGCCCTGCTCCCCCACTCCTCCCTGGCTCCCTCATTCTTCAACCAGGTGCTTGGTGCCCAGCATGGCCACGTCCCCTCCTTTCTCTGCTCCTACCACATCCCTCACTACAGTGATTTCTACGCAGCATTTGGATTTCCAGCCTTCAGGATTGCTGGCCTCTGTTGAGAACACCCTTACTTTTTTTTTGCCAAACCAAGTCCTGGTGCCTTCAGGCCAGGAGTGCAAAGCCTGCCCTAATTCCACAGTTTGATGGCATCAAGTCCTCTCAGTATCTCCTGCCATGATCTCTCTGGGAACTTTACCTTTTTGCTTGAGTTCCGCAGTGGGTCACCTCCACGAAAGCACATAGTGTGCCTGTCTGCCTCTCATGTTCCACCAAATTCCTCCTGGCCTGCGGTGTCCAGAATTGCAGGAACCAGACTTCTCCCATGTTCTCTGCCTCCCAGGTCCCCCGATCTGAAGCACTGGCCTTCAGCGCTTCCCACCATGTGGCTTACTTTGAGGCCTCAGCCAAACTGCGCCTCAACGTGGATGAGGCCTTCGAGCAGCTGGTGCGAGCTGTCCGGTAAGCTGAGCCCCTTCCCATCATCATTGTCCTACCCCCTCCAGCCCAAACTCACTGGCCTCTTTCCATAGGAAATTCCAAGAACAGGAGCTCCCACCCAGTCCCCCCAGTGCTCCCAAGAAGAAGGGCGGGGGCTGTCCCTGCGTCCTCCTGTAGCCTAGGTGAGAGAGAAGCAACCAGCATGAGCTCTTGGGACCACCTATCCTCAAACCTTGCTGTGTGACTTGAGGCCCTTGCTGAGCCTCAGTTTCCTCATCTGGGTCTCCCTGGACACACTACATCCCCCACCCCTACTTCTTGGCCTCCTCTGGGCTGTCACCACTGTGTGCCTTCTACCAATGCCTCTTTTCCCCAACCAAGACCCTGGTGGGGGTGAGAGGGTTCTAGGTCACTGCTGTATATAACTCCCCTCCCCTTGAAAAATAAATGCCACTGCCGATGTCAGGAGGTATTTTCTTTCTTTTTTTTTTTTTGTTGTTGAGACAGAGTCTGTAGTTGTTGCCCTGAATAGAGTGCCTAAGCATCATAGCTCACAGCAACCTCCAACTCTTGGGCTCAAGTGATCTTGCCTTTTTGTTGTTGTTGTTGTTGTAGAGACAGGGTATTGCTTTTGCTCAAGTTGGTCTCAAACTTGTGAGCTCAAGCAGTCCATCCACCTTGGCCTTTCAGAGTGCTAGGATTTACAGAGGAATGAGCCACCTCACCCAGCCTGGAGGTGTTTTTATTTTTTTCTCACTGAAACCTCAAACTCTTGGGCTAAAGCAATTCCCCTGCCTCAGCCTCCTAAGTAGCTGGGACTACAGGCACAGTGCCCTGCTAATTTTTCTATTTTTAGTAGAGACAGGGTCTCACTATTGCTCAGGATGATCTCAAACTGCTGAGCTCAAGCAATCCACCTACCTCAGTCTTTCAGAGTGCTAGGATTACAGGAGTAAGCAACCCTGCCCAACCCTAACCCTTTCTTTTTTCTTTTAAAGAACCCACCCTTGGGCAGCACCTGTGGCTCAGTGAGTAGGGTGCTGGCCCCATATACCGAGGATGGTGGGTTCGAACCTGGCCCCGGCCAAACTGCAACAAAAAAAAAGGAAAGAAAACTCACCCAACTACTGAGGAGGCTGAGATCACTTGAGTGTAAGAATTCAAGACCAGCCTGGGTAACACAGTGAGCCCTGTCTCAAAAAATTATTTAAAAAGGAGGGAGAAACAGGTTTAGAGGTGAGCAAATTCAGGGCACACCCAAATGCCTTGCTCCACCTCCAGTCTAGAACCCACTGTTTGGGGAGGCAAAGGGGGCAAAGAGAATGAGCCAAGTCAGGGATGTGGATCCCCCTTCTTCGACAGGGAAATTCCACCTTTTTCTATTTTTGTGGGTATTTTATTGGGATAAAGGTTGAACATCTGATGGAAAAATTTTCTTTTCCTGGAAAGTTCTAGAACCACACTGTTCATGGCAAGTAGAAGCTACATGTGGCTTTTTGGTTTTTTTGGTGTCACTTTGTTGCCCTCAGTAGAAGGCTATGGCATCACGACTCACAGCAACCTCAAACTCTTGTTTGGGCTCAAGTAATTCTCTTGCCTCAACCTCCCAGGTAGCTGGGACTACTGGCACCCACCACAATGCCCAGCTATTTTTAGAGACAAGGTTTTGCTGTGGCTCAGGCTGGTCTGGATCCTGTGAATTCAGGCAATCCACCTGCCTCAGCCTCCCACAGTGCTAGAATTATAGGCGTGAGCCACTGTACCTGGCCCTCATGTGGCTGTTTTGAATAAACTCAGTTCTTTAGTCACAGCAGCAACATTTCAAGAGCTCAACAGTCACACATGGTAGAGGCTACCCTAATGGACAGGGTAAATATACAACATTCCTATCATTGCTGAAAGAGCTATTAGACAATGTTGTTCTAGAAGGTTCCAGGACCTTTGAGAAAGGCAGCAAAAGGTACAAACCCTGCCTACCTGGTTCCCACTTTCAGGATATATTGAGAAAGGCCTTTTGGTTGAAGAGGAAGGACAGGTGAGTGGAATATTGTCCAAGCAGCCATCTGGCAAGTTCTCCATTCCAGAATGTTCCCTATGGGACTGACATTGAAACCTAAACCCTGAATTCAACTTGGGGCCATTGTGGACACACCCATGAGCCTCCCTCCTGTGGGAGGGGCAGAAGTGTGAGATGTCTCAAGGCTATAGGAAGTGGACAACATACTTTAGTCAGGAAACCCAAAGTTCATCCATATCCTGAGAACCTTCAGACTGCCCCACTGCAACCCAGGACCCCCAATCCTGGCTGCTGCACACTACCCTGGAAGGCTGGGAGCAAATGGAGACCACCATCCACCGACCTCCCAAGCATGTTTGGCGCAAGCCTGTTGGAACACCAAAACATATTCAACATACCAGGCTTGAAACCTCAACAGAGCCCTCAATCCTTTGGCCGTCATCTGACATTCAGCACCAGTTACCAATGTGCTCCTCGCCCTGGCCCCTGATCTCTGAATGCTCTCACTCAAACCTGCCCCATAGCCTGCTTCCTGGTCCTAGGGTGGAGCATGGCCTGGCTGCCTGGATTCAATTTTAACTTTCACCTCAGTCTTCTTACCTGTAAAATGGAAGCAATCATAGCTACTTTACAGGATGGGGACAGGTGAGAGAGGGAGCAGAAGGAGAGAATAAGCACAGCATCTTGTAGGTACTAAGCGTTCACTATTAGTGACCATGGTCCAGTGTTCTCCATTCTGCCCCAAAACCATCAATGTCCCTCTGTATCCTAGATTAGAACACTGATTAGCTAAATATCCCTTTCCAGGTTCCATTCTCACAGGATCCCTGGCCTGTAATCAACCTTCTGCCCTGGAAGTGAGGCTCAGATGCATTGTGCCACATGTTTGCACTCCTCCCTGTCAGAACCTCTGCACGCAGTGGGCTGACCCTGCAGGACTCAAGGAAGGGGCAGAGTAGGAGGCAGTGTTCCTATCAGTTTGGCACATCCACCTAAGCCCCAGCCAATGGTACTGTCCTCTCAGCAGAAAGGAGTCCTGTGCCAATTTCTCTCTCCCATAATCAACACTCCCTTGGCATTTCTGAGTCTTTCTTACAATATCCAAAGGGGCCAAATTCTTGGCTGGGACACTGCTTCTTTCTTGCAGGACCAAGATGCACATTAAGGTGGCTAAAATTACTGCCTGCCCAGAAAAAGGCACACAGTGGACAAACCTTTGAAACAACTGGCAGGCCATTTTTTGGAATATTCACAGCCACTGGTGTTCCAAAGCTCCTAAAGACCATAGTGAAAGATTGGCATCTCTCAGGGCACGTGCTGGTGACTAGTATGTGTTCAGTTCCTGCCCTCCCCTGAGCTCCGACGGGCCCTGTCAGAGATTATGTTTCTCCAGGTTTTCATGTCCCTGTCTTTGTCCCCTTTTACCTTCCTGCTGTCTTGCATCCCTACCAAGCCTTTCAGGGTCTGCTACAGGTAATAGGAGCTTTGGGTCTGGTGCTTTAAACTCCTTGTCTTGCTGTATTTCGACAAAAGACCATTTAACAGATGACAAAGCTGATGAGCCTGTAACCTACTTGCAATGCTATGCTAGTGCTACAGCTGGGATCCAAATTTGGGCAGTTTGGTACCCAAAGCCCATCACATGGTTATATTCCTTAAAAGAGATAATTGCTGATACTACATCTAGCCTCAGAACATTCTACCTACTTTCTATCCTAGAACTCTGGCCTGAGAAAATACCAATCCATTGGCCCCAGTTTAACAGCCCAGTCCAGAATCTTAAATGCGCCATTCTGTCAAAGGACCACAGTTCAAGACACTGACAGTCCATCGTCAATCTTCATGATTCTAGAAAGTTCACGTCCATTGTTGACATCTTCATTGTGGTTCTGAAATCCTACTGTCCATCCTCTTTTCTATAAACCCAGGGGTCTAAAATCTATCACATGACAATATAGGCAACACCCAAGGATCTAGAACAGGGGTCCTCAAACTTTTTAAACAGGGGGGCCAGTTCACTGTTCCCTCAGACCGTTGGAGGGTTGGACTGTGGCCCTGGGATGAGTTGGCTGATAAGCAGGACAGGCAGCAGCAGCAAAAACACCCAACGGGCTAGATAAATGTCCTAGGCGGGCTGCATGTGGCCCGCGGGCCGTAGTTTGAGGACGCCTGATCTAGAACTATGAAGGTGCTTCCTCAGTTTCACCTGGGAGGGAATTTGGAACACAGATGCTCCACCCTTAAATCTCACATTAGGTCTTTACCCAATAACCCATGTAACACTAGTGGTCCACTTTTGATATTGCATGTTCATGCTCTAGAATGACTTTACTACTTTATAACTTTATAAGCTGGGTTCTAGAATAGTGCCAGTTGATCTCCACACTTTTTGGGATAGAGGGGGCAAAGTCTGTCGCTCTGGTATGAGCTATGGCATCATAACTCATAGCAACCTCAAACTCTTGGGCTTAAGCAATCCTCTTGCCTCAGCCTCCCAAGTAGCTGGAACTATAGGTTCTTGCCAAAACGCCTGGCTAGCTTTTCTATTTTTAGCAGAGACAGGGTCTCACTCTTGCTCAAGCTATTAACTCCAGAGCTCAGGCAATTCACCGACCTGGGCTTCCCAGTGCTAGGATTGCAGGTATAAGCCACCTCGCACAGACTGACCTCCACATTTTTAACATTCCTATTCTAGAAAACCACCCTTCAAATTGAATGTGCTTTACAACTTCCTCAGGACTTTTATTTAAAAGTGGCCTCTGAATGAGTAGATTTGAGAAGCAGCCTATAGTTCTACACTTCTATAAGTTCTTGGGGGAACTCCAAGAGTACTGGACCCTGGACCACAATTTTGAAATAGCAAGGCTCAAAAACACAAGACTTGAGCCAGGCATGGTGGCACCTGTGGTACCAGCTTACTCTTGAGGTTGTGGCAGAAGGATCCTCCTAAAGCTAAAAGTTCAAGTCCAGCCTGAGAAACATGGAGAATACAGGACCCCCTCTTATTTTCTTTGAGATAGTTTATGTCACCCTCTGTAGAGTGCTGTAGCTTCACAGCTCACAGCAACCTTAAACTCTTGGGCTTAAACGATCTCCTGCCTCAGCCTCCCAAGTAGCTAGGACTACAGTCACCTGCCACAATGCCTGGCTATTTTTTTGTTGCAATTGTCATTGTTTAGCTGGCCCAGGCCAGGTTTGAACCCCCAGCCTCCGTGCATGTGGCTGGTGCTATAACCACTGTGCTACAGGTGCCAAGCCAGGACCCCATCTTCAATCCTGCAGGCCACACTCCAGAAACAGCACAACAAAAACGCCCATGAGCTTGGAATTTCAGGGCCCAGGAACAAAGAGACCCACCATGCATCAGGGAGCCAAGAAAAAGCTGGCCAGTTTCTGACACCGTCACTGTCTGTAGTGATTATAAATCCTGTAAAAATTCAAATTCTTCTTCCTTCAAGAGCTCTATAGAGTATACTGGCTTTTTTTTTGCGACAGAGTCTTAATATGTCGCCCTCAGTAGAGTACCATGGCATCACAGCTCACAGCAACCTCCAACTCCTGGGCTTAGGCAATTCTCTTGCCTCAGCCTCCCAAGTAGCTGGGACTACAGGCACCCGCCACAATGCCTGGCTATTTTTTGTTGCATTTCAGCCTGGGCTGTGTTCAAACTCACCACCCTCAGTATATGGGGTCAGCACCCTGCCCACTGAGCCACAGGCACCGCCCTTTTTTTTTTTTTTCAGACAGAGTCTCACTCTGACACCCTTAGTAAAGAGTATGGTGGCATTATCATACCTCACAACCTCAAACTCTTGGGACTCAAGCGATTCTCTTGCCTCAGCATCCCAAGTAGCTCAGACTACAGGCATCCGCCACAACACCCAGCTATTTTTAGAGATGAGGTCTTGCTCTTGCTCAGGCGATCCACTCGCCTCGGACTCTCAGAATGGTAGGATTACAGGCGTGAGCTATCTTGCCTGGTCTTTCTGCTGCCTTTTTGATCCACCATCAACAGTGGAACTACCACCTATATGTGGATTTTCATAAAATCCCTTATGGGGAAGATCATCACTCTCAAGCTTTAATGCTCAGATACAAAACCAAGATCCAGGATGAGGAAGGAATTCCTCCTCATCAGCAAAGATGGATTTTTGCTGGCAGACAGCTAGAAGGTACACATACTTTGCCTACAACATTCAAAATGAGTCCACTTTTCAGTTTGTGTTGAGATTTCATGGTGATGTGCCACTTTCAAGAAGCATTAAGCACAACAGAAAGCTTCAGTTGACTCTCCTGAAATACTATCTGGTGGGTGAGAATAGCAAAACTAGTTACCTTTGTTAGGAGCATCCTTCAGATGAATGTGGTGCTGGAGCTTTTAGGGCCAGCCACTTTCACAGACACTATTAGGACAAATGTCTGACTTAACTGTTCCAACAAACCCAAAGACAAGTAATTGTGTATGAGTTAATAAAAGACATGAACTAGGGGAGAGAAAAAGGCTATTTTCTAATGAATAATGTGGCAGAAGTGATCATGTACAATGACCAAGATTAGGACTTAAGAAATCCTGTGGCTTCCTGCTTTCTCTCTCGGGTCACCTGCTCTGGGGGATGCCAGCTGCCACCTGGAGAAGATACTCAAGCAGCTCCATAGCAACAGCCATGGAGCAAATCACCCTGAAAGTAGATATGTGGCCACACCCAATTCTCAGATGGTCACTGTCTGGGCCAATACCTTGACTGAACCCTCATGACAGGTGCTACGAAAGTAATGCCAAGCTTCTAAATTCCTTCAGAAATCCTAAGTAAATAAATGTTGAAAGTCAATAAATTTGGGTGTAAATCCAATCTAATACTAATAGACTGAAAAAAATAAATAAAAATAAGTTTCAGGGTGAGGTGGTTTGTTATGTAGTAACATACACAGACCTCAGGCTACTTCCCAGAGCTCTAGTAAAGCCCTGTTCTAGCTCCTCTGCTTCTGCCACCCCTGCGCCCACCCAAACGCCGCAGGACAGAGGCACTCCAGCCTGCTGGTTAAAGTGTTTGCCGTTGGGTTTTCGTTTGGCTGGTTGTGTGTACACAGTGTATACAAGTTGAGTTGTACAGAAGCCCAAGAAAGAGCAAGAGACAAGGGTGGTTGGAGTGGGGGGGGGAGGCAGAGAGAAGGGTATAGGAAGAGGAGACCCATAAAAAATAGAACCACATCCAGACAACAATGGGGGGCAGAAAGTAAGGGACAGACAGACAAATTGCTGTAGAAAAGGATTGGGGGGGCAGCGAGAGGGGACCCTTCTCCCCCCTCTACCTTCCCAGCCCCCTACCCCAGGTATATACAATAAATAAGATTAAAAATAATTAACAAGATTCGTTTTCCCCCTCCCACCCAACGCCGAATGCCCTGGGGAGGGAATGGCCTTTAGCAAATCTTGGCCTAATAGGGGGGGACTTGGAAGGAGGGGGTCCCCCAGCTCTCTGAAGCCGCCCCACCCCCCTCAACCATACATAGACTTTTCCTATACATTATGTACAAGGTGAAGGGGGCAGGGCTATGGCTGTGGAGGGTGGGGTAGGGCAAGGGGAGAGGGAAACCGTTACTAAATAGACATTTATACATATATATAAATAATTTCTCTGTACACGAACAGTGGGAGGAAAAGGAAGGAGCAGAGGGGAACTGGGAGACGGGAAGAGTCGAACTTTGAACCCTGCCCTGGGGGGGCAGCATGGACACACCCTGACCAAAGACCCCCCCCACTTTCCCTGGCCACTGAGCACAGGGATTAGCTCCTGAGGACACAATTCTGTCCCAATTCTTGGTTCATGGAGGAGGCATGCCCCCATCAGGCAGGGGTTGGGGTCACCCACAACGGCTGTGGGCCTGTGCTTGGGCCAGCAGGTCACTGAAGGAGTCAAAAAGCTGTTCCAGCCACGGCTGGTTCCGCATGCACTGCTGGACCACCTCCTCCTGGCCCAGGTCCTCAGCACCGCCTTCAATGGCCAGGGTCTGCAAAGGGTTAAACATGGAGCTGGGGAGGGTGGGACACCAGCCTCTGCAGAGGGAGAGGGCTGGAGCCTAGACCCCCAGGGCTCAGGGAGGATGGGCTGGGATAACTTGGACCCCTGGGACTGAGGGAGGAGGGAGCTAGAAGCCCAGATCCCTGGGTCTGAGGAAAGAGGTTATGAAGATTGGAATCCTCGGGTGACAGATGCTACAAGTGGGGCTCACCTGGTCTCGGCAGCGCAGGAAGGTGTGGTACTTATAGTGGTGGAGTGAATGGTAAAGCGTGTAGTAGCCTGACTTTTCCAGCTCCACTTTGAACTCCTGGGCAGAAGGAAGGGACATAACTCAGCCCCCTGGCCCACTGCTGGCCAGACCCTCCTGCCCCTAGCCTAGCCTGGCATAGCCCCTACCTGGGCTCTGACCACGCTCCTCTTGAGCTTGCTGAGCGTCTTGCGGTTGTAGGGTTCCCCAGCTGGCCGCAGCCGCACAGCTCCATCCTCTGGGGAGCCCTCCCCACTCTGCTCCACTTGCAGCTGTGGGAACGTGTGCAGGGCGTCCTGTGGGAAGCCAATGGGTCAGCAGGACACCTCCCTGGACTCACACCCCCCAGACTCAACACTCAGTTATCAGATCTCTTGGTCATCATGTGCCTCAGTTTCCCCTAGGCTTTAAATCAGGAGAGACTCTCCAGGGTCTTAGCCTCCTCAAAGGACAGAAGAACCTAGACCGTTAGGTTTAAACCATGCCCTTTAAACCATGCTTAGACCTTTAAACCATGCTTTCTGACCTAGTGCAGGATCCCCAGACTTATCACTTTCTACTCAGAATTCCCACCCCCAACCAAAATTTTATCCCAGAATCCTCAGTGCCAGCCTAACTACCTATTCTAGAATCCTCAGCACCAGCCAAACCACCAATCCTAGAATCTTAGTGCTAACCCAAAATCCTACCCCAAATTCTAACAGTCACTTAAAATTCCATCATAAAATCCTCACTGCTATTCAATCCCAGAATTCGACACCAGACTAACAGCCCATAGTTCTGAGACCTATTCTAATATTCTATATATGAATTTTTAATCCTAGCATAACAGCCCAGCCAAGGTCCTCAGTGCTTGCCTCACAGTCTGTCCCAGAATTGATGACTAGACTCAATCTCCAGTGTTTTCAGAACCCTCATCTATTCAGTTTTCCAAGGCATTTAATACTCTATCCCAAAATTTGCAGAGGTAGCATAATATCCTATCTTAGAATTCTCAGTGCCAGCTGAACAATCCATCTCAGAATTCTTAGTTATCCCAACATCCCACCCAGAATGCTGAGTGAAACTAATATTCCACTCAGAATTCTTAGAGTCACCCTAACATTTCCTGGTGTATTTTCTGAGCCACCTCAGTGCCAGTCTAATACTCTATCCCAGAATTCTCATGCCAGCCTAAAATCTATTCCAGAATTCTCAGGACACATTCCCCAAGTCAAATTTTCTTGGAATTCTGAGTTTCCCTGACATTCTTTCCCAAAATTCTCAGTGCCAGAATCCTCAAAATAATGCTTTGTCAGAGAGCCACATCCTAACATTCCATCCCTGAACCTTGGGCTATTCCAGAAGGGAAATCACATATATGACTTCTTTTTTTTTTTTTTTTTTTTTGAGACGGAGCCTCAAGCTATCCCCCTGGGTAGAGTGCCATGGCATCACAGCTCATAGCAACCTCCAACTCCTGGGCTCAAGCGAGTCTCCTGCCTC
>CAUYQV010154970.1:0-33229 GCA_963574575.1 Galagoides demidoff | reverse complement strand
TTTTTTTTTTTTTTTTTTGAGACAGAGCCTCAAGCTATCTCCCTGGGTAGAGGGCCATGGCATCACAGCTCAGAGCAACCTCCAACTCCTGGGCTCAAGCGAGTCTCCTGCCTCCCCCTCCCAAGTAGCTGGGACCACAGGCACCCGCCACAACGCCTAGCCATTTTTTGGTTGCAGCCATCATTGTTGTTTGGCGGGTCCGGGCTGGGGATTCAAACCCGCCACCTTAGGTGTACGTGGCTGGCGCCTTAGCCGATTGAGCCACAGGCGCCGAGCCAACAAGTCTATCTTATTGGTGAACTCTGACCTTTCTCTAAGAGGTGGCATGTCAGAAGTTGGGGGGTGTTTTGAGTAGCTCCATCCCAGTCCACTGAAGTTCTGCAGTGTTGTGAATATCATTTGGGATATCACTTCCCAAATGGTCTTAGAAGAAAAATGTATTTTTTTCTGTTCAGATTTTAAAGATTTGTTTATTCATCATAACATTTTTCCCCAAGGAAATAAAGTGCTTTATAGGAGAATGACTTTCTAATTGCATAAAACCCCACATGGTTAGAACTCAGGCTACATTTACACAATATGATATACATATGTTTGTACACATTTATATAGAAGTATAACAGCATCATGTAGTTTGCTTTGCTCTGTCTTTTTTTATTTGCCAAGACATTTCAAGGTTCTTTGCCTGGCTCTCTCTCATTCTTCTTGATGGCTGCATAATATTCCACAGCATTAATGCATGATAATTTCCTTATCTCCTAGTGATAGATACTGATTTGTTTCCAAATTTTCACAACAATAAATACTGCAGCAAAAAATCCTTGAATGTGCACTCTTTGAACCCACAGGAGAGTATTTATTTAGAACAGTTTCCTGGAAGAACTATTTCTGGGTTAAAAGACTTAATTAAACACTTTTCTACACACAGCTAATCTGAGGCATTTGTCTGCATCCTACCTGCTGGTCATGAATGTGTTTTCTAGGGAAACAGGATCTTAAAAGAAATGAATAATTAAATCTTCCAGTGTTCTGAACCTCTCTTCATGGTGTTTGAAAAGAACACTCTACTCTGCTTCCACAAACCATGTCAGTCATTATGTTCATTGTCTGGACCAGCATTTATTAACCACAGGCTGGGTGGCGGGGGGGAGAGTACAATTGCTATCCACTTTTCATATCTCTTGGCACTTTTCTCAAGTTAGCCAATCTTATCATATTTTTAAAAATTACCATATTTTTATGCTAAGAACTTTCACTGTCCTTTCAACATTCTTCTTTGGCTTCTCCTGAAAGGACCAGGATCTCAAGGGGGCAGTGGTGGTGGTCAAAAATTCTTCTAGGCTCAGGAGAAGGCAGAGTTTTGTGGAGTGGTGGGAATCCTCTGGACCATGGGGCATGGCCAGGAGTGGTGCTGGGGAAGGCTCTGGAGCACGTTAAGTGGACCTGAAGAGGTGGCGCCCCGCTTCCTGTGTGCTGCAGGAGACAGGGGGAGGTCACAGCAGAGGGTATTTGTTTGAATGCAGGGAGTTCAGAAAATGATATTAAAGAAATAAGGAAGCTAGGAGGTACCAGAAAAAAATGCAAAAGAAGTGATGGCCCTAAGGGACAGGATGACAGTAATTCCACAATTAGGTGCGATCTGAAATCAGGGCCAGCTGTTTGTTTGGCGTTCACTTATTCTTCTCTTGGTCCTCTCTGGTGGTATTTACTGCCAGGATTTTTAGTACCTGTGTATTGAAACCTGTGTGGTACAGTGAGTGTGTGTGTGTGTGTGTGTGCATTTTGCTGGAGAGTTATTTTAATGCAAAATTTGTCAGTTTGGATTCTCAAAACATGGCAGTGCCAAAAGAGATTAGAAATTGCTTGTTGCCAGCTCTGATGTGTACTCTCTCTCTACACGAGGGGCTGGTTTTTCAGAGCCCAAAGTTGTGTATGCAGCAAAACAGGGCTAAGAGATGCCCCCCTTGTCCTCGTGTTAGAGTTTGTCAGTAATGTTGTTTTTTTTTTTTTTGAGACAAAGTCTCATTGTGTCGCCCTTGGTAAAGTGCTGTGGTGTCACAGCTCATAGCAACGTCAAACTCTAAGGCTTAAGCGATTCTCTTGCCTCAGCCTCCAGAGTAGCTGGGACTCCAGGCGTCCACCACAACACCCTGCTATGTTAGTAGTGTTCTTTCTGGACATGAACAATACAGGCATATTGTGGATTAGGAGAAAAATTAGATGATAAAACATGAGCAGCCAAGGACATTTCAAACCTGCTGCTGGTTGCCTCAGATAGCACCAGGCAAATAAGCCAAAGTGTTGATCTTCATGCATTTTAAACTCTGATTTCATCATCTTTTCCATCTGAAGTACTAGGTGGGGCACTGAGATGACCTTTTCAAAATAGTTACATAACCATTGAGATACCTGTCTTTTGATTTTAAAGTGTAGATCCAGGTGTGTTGTGTGGAATTTCTACTCTCATTCTACCATTCCCCTGCTGGACCGAGCAGGTTTCTCTGAAGAATCTAGGAGTTTGGCCAGGCACAGTGGCTCACACCCGTAATCCTAGCACTCTGAGAGGCCGAGGCAGGTGGATGGCCTAAGCCCAGGATTTCAAGACCAGTCTGAGCAAAGTAAGCCCCCATCTCTACTAGAAATAGAAAAAGTAGCTGGGCATAGTGGCAGGCACCTGTAGTCCCAGCTACTCAGAAGCTGAGGCAAGAGGATCGCTTGAGCCCAAGAATTTGGTGGTTGCGGTGAGCTATGATGTAATGGCACTTTACCCGGGTGGCAGAATGAGACTCTGTCTCAAAAACAAACAAACAAACCAGGAGAAGGCCAGCCAGCCTGAGGATGTGTTGGTTTTCAAATTATTTCTACAGTTAGCCAAATGTTTACTTTCTTCTACGGCTTGACTATTTGTCCCCTCCAAAACTCAAGTTGAAATTCGATGTCAGTGTAATGGTATTGGGAAGTGAGACCTTACAGAGGCCCTTAGGCCCTGAGGGCTCATCCCCAGGTATGGGGTGAGTGCCTTTGAGAAGGGCTTTGGGGAGGGGCTCTCCCCCTTCTTGCCCTTTTGCTTTCCTGCACGTTGTGATGCAGCAAGGAGGTCTTTACCAGATGTCAGTCCTTGGTCTCGGACTGGCCAGCCTCCAGAACACTGGGAAGATGAATTTCCATTTCTTATGAATTACCCAGTCTGCAATGTTCTGTTATAGTAGTAAAATGGAATAAGACACTTTTTTAAAAAGTAGGGCTTTTTACTACCACGTGGCTCTCTCTGAAGAGTGCAAGGCCTGCGGGAAAGTTGTGCCCAGAGGACCCCCCCTTCTCAGGCAGGGAGGTCTTTCCCCCAGGAGCAGACATCCCTCAGCAGGTCTCAGCACAGCCAGCCTAAGTCGTTTCAGGTGGAGAGGCCGAGTTTGCTCCAGGCACGAACAGGTCCAGGCGACTCGCTGTATTCCAAAATGGAACATAACAGCACAAGAGGACCAGGCACAAAACCACACTCTGGAGCCACCCAGAAGGAAGGCACTTTAGATGGTGGGGACCAAACAGAAGCTGAGCAGCGACTGAGTTCCCCAGCCCCACCTACTCAGTGAGCTGGGCGGAGTCGCCACAGAACGCACACACCTGAGCGAACAGATGGTGCCTGGTGCTACTGTTATTTTAAGTGGCTGAATGGCACACTGAACCATCAAGGACAGCATGCAGCAGACTACTGCAGTTAAACAGGGGATGTTGTCCCTCAAGAAGGGATCCCACCATCTTGGCAGAGTCAAGTGTAGCTCCTCTTTACAGAGGAAGTGAGGACAGCTGAGATTTTCTAGGTGACATGACTTACATAATGACCCTCAGTGAATTATTTCCAGCACACTGTCTGCAGATTCACATTGCTCCAGCTCCCTGTGAGCGGCTTCCTGGAGGGGAGCTATTTACTGCTTGTCTGGATCTTGAGTTTCTGTTGCTTACAGCAGCCGGACTTGCCATCTGCATACATCAAGACTATGTGTTCTTTAGTTTGACATTTCCAAAACACGACTACTCTGCAAAATTATTTGAATGAAATGTGTCTGACTGGCAAGCACACAGAACTTGGCTGACGTGGGCTCCCTCAGCTGCTATTTGGTCCCCACCATCCTGGCAGGCTGTATTAATTCCTAACATGCAAAGGCAGCCGTATGTTGGGATCTAATACTGCAGCAAGGCTGAAGTCTGTCATTATTTCGAGTATTAGCATTGTTTGGTCTAGAATAACTTAACCGTAATGACCCATTGAGAAATCAGTATGACACGAAAGCCGGTGTGCGTTTTCTTAAAGATGAACTGGCTGATGGTTTTTAGCAGTGTTTTAACAGAAGGAAGAAGCAAATTTCAAAAGTAAATGAATCAGAAGATGATAAGCATGTAATACATTTGTAGTACACAAATGATTTTGGTGTAGCATGCCATTATCAGCACATTGCTCTAGAAACACACATGATGGCCTTTTCCTTTGTATTCACGTTATTCAGCTTGTCTGTAGTTGGATGTGTTTTATATATATACTTGTCACTCCTCACCAAGACACTTACATTTTCTTTTCTTAAAAGACACTCAATTCAGTGTTGCTTGATGAAATGGTGGGAAAGGTTGAGGATGGAGAGAAGAACGGTTGGGTTGTAATTTTAGTGACTGGAAGAGAAAATATTAAACATCTTCCCTCAGATTCCCTCCTCTTATTCTCAAAGTGAAAGCATCTTAATTACTTTTGTTGCTAATGATAAGAAAATTAAATGTTTGCAGAGGTATAAGCAAAAGGTGGAGGAACTCTGTCGTCCCACCCCACAGGATTACAACTATTAACAGTTTGATGTGTACATTTCTCAACTTTTGAGTGCCCAGATTTGAGTACACATGCATAAATAAGGGAAATGGGCTTATTCCGAACCCACTGCTCTGTAAGCAGCTTCTTCATGTGACTAGATCTCTAAGACACTTTTTCATGTCAGCAAATATTTATGTGGCATTAAGAAGGATGTTCTATAATTTATTCCACTACCGGTAGTCCTACTGACAATATTTGGTTGGTTTTAAATTTTCCGCTTTTATAATCGATGTTGTAGGTATTATTTTGTATAGACATTAGTGTGTATTTTACCAGTCATCAATTACCACAAGTGCTGTTGCTGGTTATTTTGATTTTCTAAAAAATTTTCAGCAAAATACCTGGGTTTTAGGGGATCAGCTTCTTTGATTATCTGCACAGGGGACAATGCCCATTGAGGCTGAATTCCTGGCTGAATGTCTCCTGTCATCAATGGTTGTGGGAGGCAGGATTCTGAGGGGGCAACCACGGTTCCAACCCTCTGGTGCACACAGTGGTATGGCCCCTTTCCCTTGACCCTGAATAGGATGGGATGTCACCCCTCTGACTGGGTTACTAGCTGGTTAATTTTGTGTTCCTTATGGAGAGATTATCTGGGTGGTCTGACTTGGTCATGGGAGCCCTGACAAGGATGTCTCTTGTTGGCTAGGAAGGACAAAAATAGCCATGTTGTTAAGTCTCTGGAAGTCCCACAAGGCCAGAAACCGGAGTGCCAGAGTTGAGTGCCCTCAACTCTAGGAGTTGAGAGGGTCTCTGGCTGGAGACGTCAGTTTTACAACAGCAAGGAAATGAATTCTGCCAAAAACCAGTGAGCATGGGCAAGACCCTCAGGCAAGATGACAGCCCTGACCGACCTCTTCATTTCAGCCTGGGGAGACCCTGAGCAGAGGACCCTGTTACTTTTCTTGTTTAAGTTCATAACTTAGTGGTCACTTATTACACAGTAATAAACAGCTCATATTACAGCAGACAGAGGAATGGCACTGCCAGCATGTTATCGTCCCTGGGGAAAGGAAGCCTTCCTTGGACTCACTCTCCTGAGAGGTGGGAGGCTAGCCTGAGATGTGAGCCCAAGGCCCTGTGGTCATGGCCTTCTTCCTGGAGCCCAAAATTCATCCACAGTCCTGCCTGTCAGGAGGATTTCCCTGGAGAAGAAAAACCCAACTTTGCCTTCTCAGTCAGAGGACAAAAGGGAATTCCTCGGAGAATTTTATTGCCCTAGCAATTTAAAATTATTATAATTATTTTGAGACAGAGTGTCAAGCTGTGACCCTAGGTAGAGTTCCGTGGTGTCCCAGCTCACAGCAACCTTCAACTCTTGGGCTTAAGCGCTTCTCTTGCCTCAGCCTCCCAAGTAGCTGGGACTGTAGGTGCCCGCCACAATGCCTGGATATTTTTCTGTTGCAGTTGTCATAGTTGTTTAGCAGACCCTGGGCCAGGTCTGAACCTGCCAGCCTTGGTGTATATGGCCGGCATCCTACTCATTGAACTACAGGCGCTGAGCCTGAAATTACTTTCAAGACATAAATAACATCAGTATGGGCTCATGCATTCTTATTCGATTCTAAAGATTGCTATTATTATCCTTTTGGTGCTCAGATTCTGCTAGATTTTCCCAGAGGTGCTCCTTCAATCTAGCTTTGGTATCCTTTTGAACCATCCTCTTATTTTTTTGAGCACATCTTTATGTGTTCTGGCACAACAAATTATTCCAGACACATCTGGTACTTTCCCTGGAATCAGCCATTTCTATAAGGAATTTAGAAACTGAGATCTGGGCAGTAGAGGTGCTTATAGATTTTAGGTCCTTTTGAGCTATGAAATTTCTTTTCTCTCTCCTTTCTCCCCTTGTTAAACTTCTTTCTGTTTCCTTCTTTCTTAACCTTCTTCCTGTTCCCTTCTTTTAATCTTGTTCCATTCTGACACCATAGAGTTCACTAATTCCCTTCTTTCAAAGTGGGAAACTGGGTGGCGCCTGTGGCTCAAAGGAGTAGGGTGCTGGCCCTATATGCTAGAGGTGGGGGGTTCAAACCCAGCCCTGGCCAAAATAAATAAATAAATAAATTAAAGTGGGAAACCTAGTTCTCATTGTTTGCTCAATCCCACATAATACAGAAAAGACTCCAGTATTATATACACACTACAAGTGCTGAGATAAACGAACAATCTAAGTAGAGCACAATAATTATTTAGGTCCATTAGTTACACACGCGGACTCAGGATAAATAGAGCATGTCATTCAGAATTACTTGGGTTAGGTTTTTGCTTCTGTCCAGTGTGGTTATGTTATTCATTTGAAGTATGATTAGGTTCACTTGTTTCTGTTTGGCTTATCCTGTTTTAATTTACTTTTTTGTTTTTCAAATTATTCTTTTCATTATTATTGAGTAGGAAATATTTTATTATTTGATTTTATTATTATTACTTTTTGGAGACAGAGTCTTACTTTATCATCCTTGGTAGAGTGCTGTGGCATCACAGCTCACAGCACCCTCCAACTCCTGGGCTTAGGCGATTCTTTTACCTCAGCCTTACGAGTAGCTGGGACTACAGGCGCCTGCCACAATGCCTGGCTATTTTTTTGTTGCAGTTTGGCAGGGGCCACGTTTGAACCCACCACCCTTGGTATATGGGGCTGGCACCCTACCCACTGAGCCACAGGTGCTGCCTCAGCAGGAAATATTTTAATAAGAAATTATCCCTAGAAGCCCTTTTTGCTCCAGAAACTGAGTTCTAGATCTAGGGATCCTCTTGATCGCAAATGGAGTCCTTTGGGAAAGGGCGATGGCTCCCCAGCTGCACCCCAAACCCATTTGCTTACCATGTAACCCTAGGAGAAGTCAGCTGTACAGCTGGTGTTATCCCAAGAGCATCCCTGTGGCATCAGGATGTGCCCTCTGGTGGACTATTTCTCAGCACAAACACACTGTCCAGATGCATCTGTCCTGACATAGCATTGAAGTAGGAAGAGCAAGCAGTGAACGCAGTGGGAGACGCCCAAGCACAATGGTGGAGAATGGCCCCACCACATCTCCCTCACGCCTGCAGATCCAGGAGAACAAACGATAAGAGTCCTGGATTGAAAAATATCATTTTGTAGGAGAGTGTTGGGAAAACTGATAAAATGAGAGTAAAGACAATTTAGATATACCTGATATTGTATCAAGATTCAATTTGATCTTGATACAACATCTCCCCGAATTAAATTTTTTTTTTTTTTTTTGGAGACAGAGTCTCAAGCTGTAGCCCTGGGTAGAGTGCTGTGCCATCTTAGCTCACAGCACCTCCAACTCTTGGGCTCAAATAATCTTCTTGCCTCAGTTTTTCTATTTTTTTTTTTTTTTTTAGTAGAGATGGGGTCTTGCTTTTGCTAAGGGTGGTCTGACTCATGAGCTCAAGTATCCACCTGCCTTGGCCTCCCACAGTGCTAGGATTACAGGCGTGAGCCATGGCACCTGGGCCTGAATTAAATATTTGCTCTGTGGTTTATAGAGATGGTTCTTGTGCTTAGAACTCCCTTTGGTAAGCTGTGTACCAAGGTCCCCACTTGTCCATCCTTCAAAACAATTTTGGAACTCTTTTCCTGTGAGAGTCACCAGATGGCCAAGGGGAATACTCTGAAGGTGACTGTAGCAACATTTAGCAATGAAGTATGCAACACATTTTCTAGGATGAGTTCTTGAACTTAATGTCTGACCCCACATGCATACACACATACACACACAAACACACATCTCCACACACAGACACACACATGCCCAGGGACACACAAATGGCAAAGTGGAGGTAACTGGTAAATAGTAAACAGCAGTTCATTGATACCATTTTGTAATTTTTCTGTAGTTTTTGATATTTTCAAAATAAAAAGTAAAAACATTGATACTTAATAAGACAGATGGATGTTACCTGTGACTGGTCAGCCATGCCATGCATGTACATCTACATCAAAAATCCCTATACTTTCATTCAGACACTCATGTAACAGTTAAGAATGGATCAGATCTTAAGCCACAAAGAAAACTTCCATAAAGAAATTTTGGAAAGAAAGTAAATGCTTTCACTGTTGAAAAAGAAAAAATGAAAAATAAATTATTACATTCAAGAAGTTAAAGAAACACATCAACAAAACAGCTAAACAAAGCTCAAAGGTGAGACTAAAGGAGATAAAACATCAGAAACAAGTGATTCAGAAAGTGGAAAAACAATCATACTGAAAAATAAGCACAGGACTGGTTTGTTGAGACAACCAGTGAGTGCCATGGACAAACTGTTAATGGGTTAACTTGAAAAGGCAAACTTATGGGGCAATCCACGTTATGGAGAGCAATAGGTAACCTACTCATGTAGTTCACCCTATTAATAAAGCAACCAAGAAAAATTCACTAGAACCTCAAGAATTGTCAAAAGTCATTTAATAGGTGTGATCTGTGGAGGTGAGGGGCCTGAGACCTAAGCTCCGTTAGCTGCATGCAGAGCCCTCCTAACTAACTCTGCCTCGGGATTCTGAGAGCTGAAACAATTCAGAGGCCCCTGGGTGGAGGAGAAGCATTTGTCCCAGCCAAGGGAACTGCAGGAGGGTGACTGGAACCTCCAAAACAGAGGGAGTATCCAAAGGACACAAAGAAACGCCCCAGAGCGAGTGTCCAGTTTGAGTTTGCTGCCCAAGGACAGACGCTGCTAGCTGAGTGCCTCTTCTCTTCCACACAGGAGGGCTTCAGGAGGAAGGACTGATCCAAGACAGCCAGCAGGACGTGCAGGCTGAGGTCAGGAAGGCAGAGAGAGCAGGACCACCCTTCCGGAGGGCGGGCAGATGAAGCCACGGAAAGGTGGGTAGAAGCCTTACTGTGAACTAGGTGAAGGCTTTGGTAAAGGAGGACCTTGGACTGGACATGCTGGTTTATGACACTGTGACTGTGTGGCTCAAAATTCTGGCCAAGTTTTCACCGTAGCCAGGAAGGATTTCCCCCACTGAATAAAGTTTATAGGGTTAGTGGGAGGTTAAAACAGTATTTTTTTTTTTTTTGAGACGGAGACTCAAGCTACCCCCTGGGTAGAGTGCCATGGCATCACAGCTCACAGCAACCTCCAAGTCCTGGGCTCAAGCGAGTCTCCTGCCTCCGCCTCCCGCCTCCCAAGTAGCTGGGACCACAGGCGCCTGCCACAACGCCTAGCCATTTTTTGGTTGCAGCCATCATTGTTGTTTGGCGGGCCCGGGCTGGGGATTTGAACCCACCACCTTAGGTGTACGTGACTGGTGCCTTAGCCAATTGAGCCACAGGCGCCGAGCCTAAAACAGTATTTTGATAACATACTTCTCTCCATTTGCCTTTCTCCTCTTGCATTTTACTGTAAGCAGACAGAGGAGACCAGGTGATACCCTCAGTCTTTTTCATGGAATCCCTTCCGATGACCAAGCCCAGCAGCCAGATCTGGTGCTTTCTGGCCCCTGCAGATGATGGTTCTGCCACACTTTCTGTCTCTGTGTATCCAGGAGCCCATCCCGCCAGCTTCTAAGACCACGCTCCTTACTCCCCTTGAACCCTTACCTGCTCTTCCTCAAAGTTCAGATCTCCACTACCCAGACTTGTTTAGGCTTTTCTACCACACTCCTCAAAATCCTTCCAGCTCCCGCTCACTGTCTAGTTCCAGAGCCACTCCCACATTTAAAGTACTTGTTATGGCAGCACACCCCGTCCAGACACCCATTGCTTCTTATCCATTGCTGCGTGGCTGATCACACAAGGTTAGCAGCCTAGAACAACAGGCTTTATCCCCTTAGAGTTTTTGAAGTTCCCTCAGGCCCTGCTCTAGGGCTTCTCATCGTTTTCAATCAAGGAGACTTGTGAGAAGTAGGCTGGGGTCTCCTAGGCGGGCTCTGCTTCCTAAAGGGGAGGATCCCCGTCCTGGCATGTGGTTGGTGGTAGGATTCAGTTCCTTTTGGATTGTTGGGGGCCCAGTTCCTGGCTGGCTGTTGCCTGGCCAGAGGCCACTCTCAGTTCCTTGCTATGTGAGCAAATCTCCAACATGGCGATTTGCTTCCTTAACACCAATGTGAAAAAGAGAGAGCTAGTGAGACAGAGTCAAATCTTATGCTATCTAATCATGGAAGGAACGTTCCATTGCTTTTTTCATATCCTATAGTTTTATAGCATATGGTTTTATAAATGGCTTCTGATAAAGGGTCAAAAATGAATTTTCAAAACAGCCTCACTTCATTTGGGATAAAAATTTAAAGTGAATATTGTGACCTTATTGAAATTGTTTAAATTTTTTCTCTTTAATTCCAAAAAATGTACCTCTATGGACTGGTTTCTCTACTGTGAAATGTTGCCAAAGCCAAACTAGAAATAGTTTCGCTACATCTTATGCACCGTGAGTAGACTGCTGTCAATCCGATCTGGGTCATACACATTAGCAGGCAAGGAGAAGCCTCCTCTGTTGTATTAAAGACTTTAAATGTGTTATTTCATTCTTGTTTTGGTTATCATTGATGTGTAACAAACTACCTGCAAAACTTAATGGCTCATAGTAAAATGACCATTTTATTATATCTCATGGTTTGTTATGTTAGGAGTTTAAGCCTGGCTTAGCCAGGGATCATAGGGTATCATCATGTAGTCACCTGCCTGGTGCCTTGAAGGGAATGGAAGGAAGACTGAGCTCCACCCCAGATAGGATCAGGGTCTCTCTTTGTGGTTGATTCAACAAGGTAGCCCGGCTTTCTGCATGGTGGCCTAGTGCTCCCAGAGAGAGTATTTGAAGAGACAAAAGTAGAAATTTCCAGTCTCTTGAGGTTCAGGAAACTAGTTAAGAATGCCTTTTCCTACATTCAGCTGGTTAGTGTGGTCACAGAGAATCCCACTTCCCAATGGGAACAGTGTCAAAGGTGGGACAGTGTCAAAGATGAACTGTCCCTCCACTGTAACTGCTAAACAGCAAAGAGTCATGAGTGTCATTGCAGTTTTGTAGTATAATAACGGCCTATATGCGTCTTCAAAAGAACATGGCCAGCTTTATAATTCTTTTTTTTCTCATTACATTTGTTTTGATCGTATTTATTGAAATGTACTTTTCTGTCTGAATAATCTAAAAATAAAATGTGGGCTTGGATTTTGTCCTATTCATTTTATTTTTATGGCAATTTATTTTTATTGTGTCTTACAAAAGCATTGGTCTGAGAATGACTGAAAGTTTAAAGACCTCCTGGTCTTTACCCTGAGAGAGTTTGCACAGTGCTACACAGAAGATGTCTCGACAAATGATGGGGCTGAATCCCCATCAACTCATCTTGAATTTGGAAAATCATAAGAAACTTGGTAAGCCGGGGATGGGCTGCACCAAGTGGAGTGTCCTGGTGCAGCAGGACACTGTGGGGGTGGGTCCAGCCTGTGCCGATCACCAACTGAGTTCTCCAGGTCCTGCGGCCACTCAGAGTAAGGTCACTGTTTCTTCTTTCAGTCCCTGGATGCACCCAGCAAACCTGCAGGGACAGCTATCCACTGTCAAGTTGTGAATAGTCCAGCCAGAGAGGGAGCCACTTTTGACAGAGGTCCAGAGAAACTGTGGTAGCCTTAGGAACTGGAATCCCCAAAGGGCTTCATACTTGGGATAGCAAAGAAGATACTCAGAGTTAAACATAAAGGCTGCATCTGGATGGTGACAGCCCAGTGGCACAAGTGCACAGCTTGGATGACACATGGAAAGGGAAATTTAGCTGACCATAAGGTCAATATAAGTCAATATGCCCCCCGAAATTAAAATGAAAAGATAAATCTGTTCTTAGATTCCATTTATAGAAATTCATGTCTGGGGAACAAAGGAAGTGAGAGTTTCCCTGAATTCCATGCTGCTGAGAAAATTTATTCATCAGTTATTAACAGGGCACTTCCTGGGTGGCTCCGGGAACACAGAAGTGAATGAAGCAACACCAGCCCTGGGCATGGGGCCATGTCTCTGTTACCCAGAATTCTGTATTCCTACTGTGGATAACTGCAGAGGGGTTCAGTTCTGATGCTCTAGTTCCATGGAATGTGGAAAGTTAGAGTGATCCCTAAGGACAGAACTGGGACATGGAGGACTTAGATGATTGCATATAAATGGTGTGTGAAGAAATGGAGGTAACCGGGTGTGGTGCTGAGTATCTGTAGTCCCGGCTACTCGGGAGGCTGAGGTAGGAGGATCGCTTGATCACAGGAGGCTGCTGGGAGCTATGGAGATGCCAGGGCACCCTACCCTGGGCGACACAGTGAGACCCTGTTGGGAGACAATACTTTCAGGGATCCTTTCTGTATTAGGTTCTAGGGAAGTTTCTCTGAAAGTGCACGAGGAGGAGGTGTCTTGTTCTCTCCTGAGGGAGAAGCTGGTCTTGGTGTCACCTTGCTGCCATCTCCCTTTGCCACTGGTGATCACTGTCTCCCTGGGGTAGTAAGAAGGAGAGGATGTTGTTTGAGTAGTTTCCTTTATTAAATAACCTGGATACATATAACTGAATAAAGGAACAAAGGATATTCTTCTTGGTGAAGAAAAGAAAGGAGACAGTTGGTGCTATTTTTTTTAACATTCAAAACTGTGCTAACCAATAAAAAGCCACTAGCCACATGGGACTATTTACATTAAAGTTAAAATTAAATAAAATAAAACCTTATGCTTCTCAGTTGCAGTCGTCCCGGTCTAGACGCTCAGTAGCCACGTGTGGGCAATGGTGTTGAAGGATGCAGCTCATTCCCATCTTCGTGGAAAGTTCTGCTGGAAAGTGATGGAAGGGCTCCCACGTAGGAGAGGATGCACTAAGTCCATGCATTGTTTAGATTTGAGGCTTTAGAAATTTGAGCAGGACAGATTTGAGCCTTGTATTAGCAAAAACTTCTGCATGGAAATAGCTGTCTCAAGATGCCTCGTAGGCAGTAAATTCCCCGTTACTGTAAGGATTCAGGACAGGGCCAGGTGGTCATCTGATTCAGATTCTCTCATGCTGTTGCTTTGGCCGTGCTTTTCCCCCTGAAGGATTCTCTGTGCTGTGAATGGTGTTCTCTGTCAAGCACTCGTTCTCTGGCAGGCACGCAGCTGCATGCTTTCCTCACGTCATCACATTTGTGGTTTCTGGGCCATTCTGCAAGTCAGATGATGTCATCACTGTTTACAAATGAGGAAGCGGACCCACAGCCAAGTTGCTCCAGACCCAGGCCTGTCTGGTCCCGAGCTTGTAACTGGTCCACTCTGACCTTAAACTAGCATATGCTCAATAGATACCAGTCATTGAAGAAAATGCACCAAGTGGGTACATTAGTTCTAAAAAACAATTCTCCTGTGTGACTGATGTATCTTAGCCAAGGGAAAACTGAATTATATATTGAAGAAGGGAATATTAATAATTGAGTATTAACATTGGTTAGTTCTTGGTAGAATTTGAGGTTTTTCTTTTTGTCCTTTTAAAATATATATATATATATGGTCATTTATTCAACAAAAAAAGCTTTGCTTAAAAATGTGATACCTGCGTGAGCACTGAGATAACTTTAGTGTCTACATAGAGTGTTTAAAACTCTACCCCCCAAACACAGTGACTTACAAACCACAGTGACTCATTATTTCTCATGCTCACTCCCCTGGGCCTCTCTCATGTGGCTGGATCCAGCTTGAAATTGGTTGAGCTGGGCGGTCCGAGGCAGCCCTACTCATGTGGTCAGCACTTGGACCTGACTGTCGGTGGAGTGACCTCCTCCTCTGGCTTTCTCCTTCCACGAGGTTCCTCCCACTTCCTTAGTTGGTATAGTGGTTTTGGCAGCATTCCAAGAGTGTCCACGGGGGTGCGGGTGGAAGCTGTAGCTTCTCTTGAGGCCTGGGCTCTGACACACGCTGTATTCTGTTGGTCAAAGCCAGCCTGGTTTAAGGGAGGGAGGCCTCACCTTTTGATGGGAGGAGCTGCAGGGTATTATAACCATTTACTTTTTTCCAACCTCCCATCCTTTGCAAAGCATCCATTTAAACCTCATGGAATACGGGCAGAGAATAGTCTAGGAATTGTCTCAAATGCCACCTTGGAATGTTGAATTGATTTCTTCATGGTCTGTGGATGATTTATTCAGATTCTCACGGTCAGCATCCATGTTATTCTTACCTCTGCGGGCATCCTGTTTGGGCCTGTGATGCCTCAGATATAATCCTGAACTTACTTGAAGGTCCAAGCTTTTTACTTTTAAGTGATTATACTCAAGTGGAAATAATAGGTGACAACCAATAGTTTTTACACACGCAAAGGTCCTCCGAATATTTTCAGGCGGGGTTGATAGCTGAAAGATAAAACAAATAAAAGCTTGATCAAGGAAGCAGCCCAAATGTCCACATGGGTGAACGGAGGAGGAAAATGTGACATATACATACAATGGAATATGATTCAGCTGTGAAATGAAGGAAAGTCTGTCCCGTGCTAAAACAGATGAAAACGGAGGATATCGTACTCAATTATGGTGCATTTACACCGGTCACAAAAAGACAATGTTTTATGATTCCACTTATGAGGATCTTAGAATAGTCAAATTCATAAAAACAAGAAGTAGGATGGTGGTTGCCCGGGGCTGGGATGAGGGGCAGTGAGGAGTTGTGCAGTAGGCACGGAGTTTCAGTTTTGCTCTGCAAGAAGAAAGAATTCTGGAGCTCTGTGGTGCAACAATATAGATATACTTAGCAGTATGAACTATACACTGGTTAAAATGGTAAATGTTATATTTTTTAACCACAATTAAAAATTAAAAAAATTAAAAAAATTTGATTAAGGAAAAACCTGTAATGTTCCCATTCAGGACTCTTCTCACAGAGTACAGTTCATGGCGCTGGTTGTCTTCGGGCCTTTAGCTAGGGGAACCTTGCTTCCTGGTGGAACAGAATCCGGAGACCTGTTGAAAGAGGAAATAAGTACCGGTCCGGTTCCCCTCTTAGGAGAGCCCTAATGCAGCCTATTTAGGTTGGTTAGAGCAGCTCAGTTAGTGAGTGAGTCCCACGATGGCTGGAGGGCTGGCCTTATACCACATGCGCGCTGCAGCATGGCCACCAGCTGAGCTCAGCGCCTTAACTGTCACCTGCGAAGCATAAGTCGAAATCTTTCAGTTGCTGACCGTTTCATCTGTGCATCCCTGAGAATTTGCAAATGCTCTTCCTTTGGTCAGAAGTTGCTGTTGACTGAAGAGATGGGTAGTTTCCCGTTGAGGTCCTGTTAAGGCTGAGATGGGAACTCCTCTCAGAGCTCCCTCTTCTGCGCCCATTCGGAACCTCTCTTAGTGAATTCCCCTGACTGCTGGGGCAGGTGCTAATGGGGATTGTTTTCTTCTGTATAATGGGAAGTCTTGACTAGGCAGTCAAGGTTGGGTGGAGGACTTGTCTGTGCTTCAGTTCTACCCCCGCCCAGTGATATGGAATCTGAGTTCATTCACACTGCCTTGTGGGTATTAAATGGCAGAGAAACACACCACCTGAGTGGTGTGCTGGCTTAGTCACTTACCAGGTTTACTACAGTTAGTCATCAAAACCTTCCTACAGCAGGTACATCCATGCAGTGCCCACCCTCACACGACACTGTCTCCCAGACAGCTGGAAATGGAGCTCCATCTTCACGGCAGGGAAAGCTTGCAGGCGCCCTCTGCAATGCCAGCCCATGCCTACCATGCACTCCCAGGCACTGCCTCTAACGCTCCCCCTTCCAGTGATAAATCCCTTAAACACCCAGGAGATTTTGCACACAGGTATTCCATGCCCTGCATTTGGCTTGTGCCAAATATATATTTATTGATTCTCTGAAATAATTGGATTTCTTTCCTCTCTTAGGACAATTCCAGACTATTCCAGGGATGGACATTGATAATGGAAATGAGAGAGCTTCTGCTGTAACACAGAAACACTTGACTTTCCTTCCAGACAGCAGAGAGAGTGACATGGCCTTTAGAGATGGTTTCTGTCATAGCTGGAGGCTTTGTGCTTATGCCCCTCCCCCAACTTCCATCTCTCAGGGTCTGTTGGCTGCTGGGCAGACACACTGGGCAGCTGACTTGGTGGGAGAAGGACCGAAAAACACAATCTCCAACTTCTGCATAATGAAAATAATGGGGATGTTTAAATAGTGGGGGATATTAACATACATTATCATAACACAATATTAATACCTATGTATGTAATATTAATATACGTCTATTTGTCCTTTTCTCCCTTGTTCTGCTGACTCATGGTCAGACGGCAGAAGGGCAGTCCGCTGTAGGTGAAGCTCAGGAATGGCCGACTGAGTGCTGAACTTCTCACTGCCATGGAGGGGCCGGGGCCAGGGGGCAGAGCAGCCTCTCCAGGGGGCTCATTTTGTTCTTAGACCCTAACGAGCCCTCTGAGGTCTGCAGCGCTGCCTGGCATGCCGGGACCTGGCTGCTCTGCTGGGGTGATTTTGCCCAGGGCCTGTGGGAACCACAGGCTCATCTGTATGTTCTCATTGTGACGGTTTCTGAAGCCTCAATTTCTGAGGTCTTCCATGGCACACTATAATTTCAGGATTGACAATGATGCTGACAAGAGTGAAAAGAAAACGTGTTTAGGGAAACAGGAATTTCTCTCAACCTTTATTTTGACATTCAGCAGTAGATGATGGATGTTTTAAATTACTCTTGATAAGAAGCTATCAGTAGGAGTTATTTTGTTTCACAGATACCTGGCAGGTCAAAAACATACTCAAATTGAACAAATATTCTCAAATTAAGTACAAGGAATAGTAAGCTGAGGAGTTCGGGCCACAGGGAAGGAAGGAATTCAGAGGGACAGAAGCTCCTTTACAGGGGTCAAAAGAGCCAGACGCCTGCGTCATGTTCACCATGAACAAATGCAGTTAGAAGAGACAACTTCGGGGGTCAGAGGGAAATCAGGTGCTCATGGTTGATCTGGAGAGCGGCAGCACCTACAGAACAGGTTGGGGAACCCTGCCAGCCAGGCTGTCAGGAGGCCTGGGAGCTTGGACGGAGAGAACAAGTCATTTGAAGGACTCTGCAATTTCAGATTTCTTTCAGAATCACTTCAGCTCTCTGAGGCCTTAGTTTCTCATCTATAAAATGGGATAGTAATACCCTTGTTGCTGCAGTGAGGGGCAAAAAGGGTAATGTGCACGAAATTGCCTTGAAAACTGTGTTGCATTGTGCAGTTGTTGTTTGGATAAATCACATTTGCTATGACAATACAGATAGTAGCTGTCCTTTTCAAACCATTCTCCACTTCCAAGACAGCTATTAGAAGTTATAAATTATATTTGTATGATTATTTGTAAATAATATTCATTGTAAAAACACTGAGTACCTATCGGGTGTTAGGTGCTGTGCACTGTGGGAGAGACAGAGCACCAGGGATCATTGTCTCACTGAAAGTTCCTTCAAGTTATTCCTACGGTGTGTGTGCAGACTGTCACGACTTTTTAAAATGTATATTAACCAAATCGGTCTCCAGAAAGGCTTACTCCACCACGAGGAATATGGGTTTTTCTGCCTTTTCAAGAACACAGGACATCATTTGAAGATTTCATGCTGGTCTAGCTTTATTATTTTAATTTTAATTTATTTCATTCTTAATGTACTGGATTTTAAAAAATACATGTAATGTGTTTTACTATTATAATGATATAAAATTAGTGCTTTGTACAAAGCTCTGACAGCAAAAACAAACAAAAAAGAACATTGTCCCATCTCCTTGTCTTTGGACAGATAATGATCCTCATACTGAAGGGCAAGAAACCTTGAGCTTTGGTGGATCTAGAGAAAAGCTGCAGTGAGGTCCAGGCTGGAAGGCCTCCAGGGCAGGGGGAGAGGGGCCCAGAAGGCCAAGAGAGACCTAGAGACCAGGAGGTGGAAGTCAGGGTGACCTCTGAGGCTGGAACTGCTGACCACCCCAAAGAAATGGATGGTCATCCTTGAGATTCACTGGTGAAAATACATTTTAGTGCCTGTGTACTACTCCTGTTTACTCTTCAAAAATTTTTTTCTTATGGTATAGTACAGATAACACAAAACTTACCATCGTAACCAATAATAAGTACACGGTTAGTGGCATGAAGCAGGTTCGTGCTCTTCTGCAACCATCACCACCCTCCATCTCCAGAACATCTTCATCTTCCAGAACTGGGATTCTGTGTCCATGAAACAAACAATCACAGCCCCCTCCCTGGCCCACCTGGACCCTTCATTCTACTTTCTATCTCTATTAATTTGGCTACTCTTAGCAAACAGGTTGATGCAAGTGGGTTTTTGTTCACCTGTGACTTGGTTCTTTCACTTAGCAGAATGTGTTCAAGCGTCATCTGTTGTGGTGGAATCAGAATTCCCAGTCTTTAAGGCTGAATAATATTCCTGTTTACTCCTAAGCCTCCTTTGAGGCCTTGTGTGGCATCTGAGTTTGCAAATGTGCCTGCATGGGGCGCAGCTGCCTGGCCCTCCACGCAGCATGGGGCTTTGCTGGCCCATCTGCTCTCTCCTCCATGGTGGTTCTTCTTGGGTCTTGGAGGAACTCAGAACTCTCCTGATTGAATCCCTGGAGGCCGTGGTGGGCTGGGAAGTATCCTTGTGCTTCCTCCAAGCCTTGTCTGAGGCCAAACTTTTGTTGTTCCTCTGCATGATAGGTTCTCTTCCGGGGAATGGTGGTGGAGTTTGTAGCAGCATAGAAATACCTGTTACAAGGGGAAAGTCCTCCTTTTTTGTGGTATTTGTATGCCTTAGAGTACTACTCAGCCATGAAGAGGGATAAATTCAGGCCTATTGCAAAAATTTGTATGGAGACTATTATCCTGAGTGAAATATGGAAAGAATGTAAAAACAAACACCACATGTACTCACTATTAAACTGGAACTAACTGATGAGCTCACATGTGCGCAGAGGGAAGAAAAACTCAGTGGAAAGCAAGCAGGGGTGGGACGGGAAAGGGAGGAGGAGAGAGCCAGACCCTACCTAAGGGGTCCAGTGAACACTGTTGGGGTGATGGGCATGCGTAATACCCTGACTCAAGCATAACAAAGTGATAGCAGCAACCATATTGTACCCCAGTAATATTTAGAAATTAAAAAAAATTTCTAATAGTTTGAGTATTTCTTTTAAAGTATTTCACAAAAGTATTTCTTTTAAAGTAATGTCACAAAAGAAGAAATTTAAGTATGGCTCTTTGGAAGAGCAGGCAACGGAGATGGAATGGTCATTTTAGTACAGGGTTTTAAAAAATAAGAGTATTTTTGCCTCCTTTTCCTCCTCCATGAAGCTGTTAATAGTTTATACGGCTCCCACCTAAGGCGTGAACTTTAAATTAAACACTTACAGTATTATCAATTAATATGAGAGAACCCGGCAAAGGAAGTGAGTGTGCTATAAGATCAGGTGGAGCTGAATGCTGATAAAAGGGTTCAACAATGCCATCTTCATGTCCTGGACTCCTGGGAGAATTTCCTTGAACTGGTTCACGTAGTCAAAAGCCTTACATTCTTCTCTGAAGGACGGTTGAGATCATTTTAATCATAATGGAGACTATATGCTGTGAAAGTCTTTAAAAGAATGATGGAGAGAGTTTGCACGGTGAAGGATACGTCCCGGGCCAGCTTTCAGCCCGCATTAGCACACAGCGCTCTTGTGTGGAAATGCAGGCTCCCTTCACCAGGACTCCCAGGAACTATGAAAAGTGAATCGAGGCTGGAAGAGAGGCCATGGGTGTTAAGCATGTTAACATTTCCATTACGTCTAAAAGCAGAAAATGGAACAAATAAAGCAGATTGGTTTTTTTCCCCCATTATAATGTATGCCAGAATGTCACAAGAACTTATTGTTTGCAGTGAATACAGAAATATGGGCAATTCAGGCTGAACAATAGACACGGTGGTGATTCCATAAAAGCATCCCATTCGAGTTAAGATCATCTGGCATGGTTTTCCCCTTACTTTTTCCCCCATAAGGCTGTTTCTTGAATAATATGATCTTTAAAGTTCAAGCTGCCTGAAGAAGTGCTTCTTCCTTCCCTTATCACTTTCTCTGTTTCTGAAATGTAAGAGACACAGAATTAAATGCTATTGAACCATCACATTTGTTTTTCTGGTCCCTTCTGTCTGGCTAAATGCTGCTATGATTTTGATGCAAATAATTTTCACAGGAAGCGGATGCAGGGAGCCTAGCAGTGTGTCTGCGCAGTGGTACTGTGTGTCCCCCTTCAAAGGAGGACTTGTTCCAAGCCCTGGCATTGGCCAGTGCAGGGAGGCCTGGGGATTTGCTGGGCCACCAGGGTGGGTGTTCCTAGAGCCAGACTGTGCACTTGGAGGGGATTCCTGGCAGTCTTTTTTGTCTCCGGGGATCTCTTGCTCTTCAAGGAAGGGCCTTTGGACCTGCGTCCTTGAGGGCTCAGAAGCAATTTTGACCTTGAGCTGATGTTTTCAGAGTGAACCAGCTTCCTGAAAGCATGGCAATGTGAAATGTTTGTCTCTCCCAAAAGAGATGGGTTTAGGAGACAGGGAGAATAAGAGAAGACTCATCCTTTTAAAAAAAATGGTGAACTAATACCTTTTGTAACAACTTGGATGGAACTGGAGACCATTCTTAGTGAAGTATCACAAGAATGGAAAAACAAACACCACAGGTACTCACTATTAAATTGGGACTAATGGTCAACACCCTTGCACACATACAGCAGAAAAACTCAATGGAAACCAAGCAGGTGGGAGGGAGGGATGGGCGGTGGGTAGGTGGGTGGGTGTAAATTCACACCTAAGGGGCACAATGCACGCTATCTGGGGGTGGGTACACTAATAACCTTGACTCAAACTGCACAGAAGGACATCATGTAACCAAAATGATTGTACCTCCATAATATTATGAAGTAAAAAATAAGACATTTGAGTTCTCATGAGCCTTGGTCCTGCTCCTTTCAGCCCCTCATTGGAAATGACTGCTGGTTTAGAGTGAAACAAACTGTGACATGGCACCCCTCCTGGGTCACCTCTAACCTCAGAGCCCAAAGCTGGCACAAATTATGATGGCTTCTGATGTTAGGCACAGGGCCTCAGGCTACAAAAGGGTGATCCATTTGCCTTGAGGAATCAGAAGCCTTAGGGAGACTCAAACATATATGTACACAAAATACCTTGTTTTTGATCCCAAAAGAAAATCAGTTTTTCTCAGCTCAGCACAGGTTTATTTGACTTCCTCAGCCTTGTTTTCTTCTCCCTGAATTCCTTATTTGTTTACGTATTTTTATTTTGCTGGTTCTCCTTAGTCTTGACTCATGAAACATAGTGAGACTCCAGACTGCTCTCAACTCTCTGTTCTTTCTAACTGTGAAAACACCTTCCTGAAGTATGGAAGAGAAGTGGAAGGCTGGAAGAGTGGGAGGTGAAATCAGTTCAGAAAATTAATTAATTAATTATTATTATTATTATTATTATTTTTGAGACAGAGTTGCACTATGTTGCCCTTGGTAGAGTACTGTGAAGTCACAGCTCTCAGCAACCTCAAACTCTTGGGCTTAAGCAATTCTCTTGCCTCAGCCTCGCAAGGAGCTGGGACTACAGGCACCTGCCACAACGCCCAGCTATTTTTTTTTTTCTGTTGCAGTTGGCATTGTTGTTTAGCTCTCCCGGGCTGGATTTGAGCCCACCAGCCTCGGTATATGTGGCTAATGCCCTAACCACTGAGCTACAGGCACCACCCAAATTTATTAATTTAGACAAGTATTTCCTACTGTACTTATGCAGAAAATGACAGACACCTGTGTACCCACCAACTTAACCTGACTGATGCTGATATCTGTTCCTTTTTCTTTGCTCTCCCATTCTCTCTCTCTTTCTCTCTCTCACACACTGTTCTTACACTGCTTGAGCTCTCAAACTTTAGTTTGTATTATAATCAGCTGGAGAAATTATGAAAAGGAAGATTCCAAAGCTCCATATCAAGGACATTTGATTCAATAGGACTGGGAGGGAACCTCATGGTTCCTGTTTTTCCCGATTGTCAGTGGTCAATGAATGCCAGCTTTTAGTAATAGTTGTAATAGTAGTTCCAGAAATCTTTCTTTCTTTTTTAGAAACCTTCTTATCTCATTGTAATTTTGGATATACAGAGGGTGGGAAAAACAGAACAGGGCATCCTTCTTACCCCTCAGCCAGCTTGCCCCAGTGTTAACAGTACTGTGGTGGAAACCAGGAACTCACTGTGGGTACCATGCTAGTAACTAAACTCGCTCTAAGGAGATGTCCCAGCTTTCCCAGTGGCTCTAAGGAGATGTCCCAGCTTTCCCAGTGACTCTAAGGAGATGTCCCAGCTTGTCCAGGGGCTCTTAGGAGATGTCCCAGCTTTTCCAGTGTGTGCTTTGTCTGTTCCAGGATCGAACCCAGATCCCACCTTGCATTCATGGTCCTATCTCTGTAGCGTCCTCCCATCTGTGAGATCTGCGATGTGCTCAGTCTTTTTCTTTTCATTATTGTTTAGGATTCTTTGAGGGTACAAAGAATTAGGCTACACTGATTGCCTTTGTTAGGTAAAGTCCCTCTTGCAATTGTGTCCCACCCCCAAGAGGTGTGCCCCACACGTGAGCCTCCACCCTGCCCTCCTCCCTCCCCGGTCCCTCACCGCCCCCCACCCATTAGCTCACCTGCCCCCTTCCTATCAGAACTGTGCTCACTGGATTCTTGCTTCTCCATCTCCTGCTGCTTCACTAAGGAGAGTGCGCTCTGCTCAGTTTGGCTCAGTCCTTCTGGCGATTTTGAGGAGCCCTGCTCAGCTGCTCTGCAGAACGTCCGGTCTGGGCTTGCGGCATCTCTGCTTCTTCTTATTTATTTATTTTTTGAGCTAGAGTCTGAAGCTGTCGCCCTTGGTAGAGTGCCCTGGTGTCATAGCTCACAGGAACCTCAAACTCTTAGGCTTAAGCCATTTTCTTGCCTCAGCCTCCTGAGTAGCTGGGACTACAGGCGCCTGCCACAACCCCAGCTATTTTTTGGTTGTAGTTGTCATTGTCAGTTGGCAGGCCTGGGCTAGGTTTGAACCGCCAGCTCCAGTGTATGCAGCTGGCGCCCTAGCAGCTGAGCTACAGGCGCTGAGCCGTACCTCTGCTTCTTGACAAGCCCAGGCAATCCTGCCAGTGTCTGTCCGCACACCATGTGGAAGCGCTGCTTTACGCCTGGTCTTGGTCCCATTCCAAAAGCAAACCCATCCTCCAAACTCAGGAGCTCGTCACCACTGAAGATATTCAGAAGCAGTTGTTCTGAGCCTTGGCATGTTTTGAACAATTCCAGTGACAGACGAGACGCGTGGCTTTCTAAAGTGACTGCTTTGCAGAGGAAGACACTCTTCCATGATGTGAGATGTGACACAGTGACAGCCTTTTAGGGATGACAGGGGCTGGAGAGCTGACCTAATTCTGTATTTGGTTTTTTATTTTATTTTATTATTATTATTTTTTTCTTTTCAGTTTTTGGCTGGTGGCTGGGTTTGAACCCGCCACCTCTGGCATATGGGACCGGTGCCTTACTCCTTTGAGCCACAAGCATGGTCCATTTACTTTTTATTTCTTTAGAGACCATGTCTCATCGTGTGGCCCAGGATGGACTCAAGCTCCTGCCTCCTCAGTAGCTGGGCCGACAAGCGGCAGGCTGCTAGATCTTCCCTAATTCCATCTCTCTTCCTTTACCCGAGAGAAAACTGGGGCCTATTACAATGACATGAATTGCTTAGAGGCCTGCGGTGGAGAGGCAAGCTTTCCCCAGGGTTGTGGGAGATTCCTTAACCCAGCAAAGCTGCGGAGGTTGTTCAGGGCGCAGAGAGTAACGCAAGCCCTAAGCCGGAGCCGGAGCCCTCCTGCCCTGCGGAACGACACAGCCCGGGCTGCTGGGTTCCTTGGTGCCCCGCAGTGTTGTCTGGATGAGCCACAGTCTCTGCCGGCTCTCCCTGCCTCACTCTTGCTTCCTGGGGTCCCCGACGGATGCTGTCTGCCCCCAACTCCTGATCTCAGGAACTGCATTTGGGAGAAGAGAGCGGAGCAGGTGAGCTCCGGCTGCTGACCGTGGTCCTGCGGGAAGGCGCACCCAGGGCCGCACATCTCTGTTTTGTTGAAGCTTATCGGGGTATAATTTATCTACGGCACAATCCTCTCCTATTGGTGTGCAGTTGTGTGAGTTTTTGACTAACAGATAAAATAGTTGTCTATCCAGCAAAATCAAGATACAGAGCAGTTGGGTCACTCCCCTAAATCCCCTCGTGCCCATTTCAAGAAAACTCCTGCCCCGCCAGCCTGAGACCGCCGACCCGCGCCGGGCCCTGCCCGGTGCACCTGGTTCAGCCTTCGAATCTGGGCGTCTTTCTCTCGGCACGAGGGACTTGACGGTAACTGAGGCTGTTGCTCCGGTCAGTGGTTTGTTCTTTTTATCGCCAAGTAGTTTTCTGCAGTACGATGACCCGGGTCTCTCAGTTCACCTGCCCGGGAACATTTGTGCTGTTTCCGGGTGTTAGGAGCGTGAAGCCGCCACCAACGCCAGGGAGCGCGAGGTTTTCACTTCCCTGGGTCCGGCCCCCCGAGAGAACCCTGGACCCGTGGTAAGTGCATGTTTGTACGGAGCTGCCGGACTGCTCACTGTGAGCCTCTGCCTGTCCATGTCCTTCTCGGCACTTGGTGTTGTCGGTCTGATTAGTTTAGTCATTCCAGCCGATCAGAGGGGCATCCCACCAGGTCGCAAATTTGCATTTTCCTGCTGACTAAAGATGTTGAACCTCTGGGGCTTATTAGGTCTTGCATATCCTCTTAGGTAAAGTGTTTGTTCAAAGATTTTCTCCATTTAAAAAGACTGAGTGTTTGCTTTGATTTTTTCAAGAGTCCAGAAATTTATATTTTTATATGAAAGGAAATTTTTTTTCAGTGTTTGGCTGGGCCGGGTTTGAACCCACCACCTCCAGTATATGGGGCCAGTGCCCTACTCCTTTGAGCCACAGGTGCTGCCCTATATGAAATATTTTGCTTTTTAAAATAACAACCAGTCTAAGAGAATTAGAGAGATGTGGGTGGCTTCTCCAAGGTAACACAGTGGTGGGTTATCAACCCCAAATCTTCTGAATCCAAATCCAGTGTGCTTGCCACTATATTAGGTAATCCAGACAGAACATAAAACACAGGCACAAAATGAACAGAGCACTCCTACCTCCTCTGGCCCATCTGTGAATTCTACTTTCAGTCATACTCAGCGTCCCAGAGATGCCACCAAAGCTCGCTTGCTGGGTGGGTGAGACATTTTCATTCTCATTAGGATTTGGGGATTTAACCACCAGTGAGCCATGTAAATACTTCACTCAGAAATAGACTATGGTCACTTAATAGAACGGTGGTTGTCAGGGGCTGGGAGGAGGGGAAGTGGGAGTCGTTTCATAGGTAGAGCTTCAGTTTTGCCAAATGACAGGCTGGTGGTCTCAGTACTTAATGCCACTGACCCCCACACTTAAGAATGGTTCAGATGATACATTTTGTGTTATGTATATTTTACTACAACTTAAAAAAGTGAGCATAATGATAACAACAACAACAAAAATAAGACTACAAAGAGACAAAAAGCTGTTTTCATTGTTTTCAGAACGATTGTGCCACGTCTGAGGGGAGACCGGCGCTGCGTCTGTGCTGCTGGGGACATCTCCAGACGGCACCTCTGGGGTTCACACCGTCCTGCCCAGTGACCGAGGTTTCTTTCGAGCTTTTGTGCTCTTGGGTGAGGTTTTGTGTTTGGAAGCGAGGGTGCATGCAGAGACGTGCCACACTACAACCACGTATTAAATGCAGATGCACCATGTAGTGAATGCCACATAGACGGGGTTAAAAAATTATGCGAACCCTCAAGGAAAGGGGTCTTAACAAAGCATGCCGCTCACCTATTCAGTGGGCCCAATGTGGTGACAATGATTTTCATGGATGTGGGTCAAGGCTTTGTGAGCAGATGCATCTGATTCGCCGGGACCATGGCCCATGGCAGGGTTGGGTTCAAGCACTGGAAAGGCCCCGCCTGAAATTCACGCTCTCATTATCCGGTAAATCACGTGTGTCCCTGATCCTCCTTAAGAATATGCGCTCAAGGTCACCATGCTGTGGGGGCTCTTTGGGGCCCACTCGTCCCACGTGACAGGAATCGAAGCCACCGGGTCTCCGGCACTCAAGGCGACCGGGGTCTGTGTGACCGGCAGCGCTGCTCAAAGTGCTGGCCCAGAATAGATTTCTTTCTTCACAATACGGGGACGTCCTGAGGCCTCTGGGTGCATCACTGTGAAGGAGGGGACCCTTTCCTTTTGTCATTTTCCAAACAGTGGAGGCCGAGTGGCCAGACACATAAACTCTCTGTCCCTAAACAAAACAAACAAAAAGGGGGTAAATCTCCCCTTGCTGGCACTGAGGGACGGCTGCATTGTTGGGGTGGTGGTGATTTTAATCTCCCTTGGGTGGAATAGACCTTCTTATCTTTGAACTCCTAGAGGCATCGGTATTATAATAGGATGGTACTTCCTCAAATTCAGTTATTTCTGCATAACATTTACAATGTTTGCTCCTATTCATAAATCCTCTACATTTACTTCATGATTTTCATTAAATGGACTTTAAAGCATTTTTTAAATTAGCCTTGGCCGGTGGCTCTCAGACTCGTGTCAGTCATCTGGAGATCTTCAGAGACAGAGTGCTGGGCCTCCCCTCCCAGGGTTTCGTGGGTCTAGGGGGACTGAGAATTTGTACTTTATCAGTTTCTCAGCTGATGCTGATGCTCAGGTGACTGCTGGGGGAGCACACTTTGACAGCTACCGTTCTAAGTGATAGTGTCCCAGAAATCATGGGTTTGATATGGCTTTCTTCTTTTTTTAAAAAAAGTGTGTGTTTGTTTAATTGAAAATTTAAAATACCACAACATTAGCAAAAGGGCAATAAATTTCCTTTTCCTGTGGAAGGAGAGAGACCCTTCCCTCTAGTGGGCGTCATCAGCCCACCAGTGGGGAGTGTTTACTGACACCCCAGCCAGCTTTGCTGGGCCAGTCCTCACCCCTGCATGGACCCTTGCCTTGCCATGTAAACAGGGAGCAGGGCCTGACGTCTGAGCATTCTGTCGCTGGGTCCTGGGGCCTTTTTGAGATCTGTTGCCAGAGGAAGCAGCATGAGGAAGAGAGGCTGGAGTTACTCTGGAGGTGGGGAGCGCTTTTGGATGTCCTCCATGGTCAGCACGCTCTGAGCTGCATGTGACAAAACCACCTCAAACTGGCTTAAACAAGAAAGGAAATGTGTTGGCTTATGTCACTGAGACATTAGGTCTAGACTGACATGTGGCTGGGTCTGGGGGTAACAGGCCGTTGTCAGACTGTCCTGCTCCACGCCCTGGCAGGTTCTTCCCATGCCGGGCGAGGGGGTCACCGGCAGCTCAGCTTATGTCTTGCCTGCCTTGTGCCTCTTCCCAAGGGCTTCAACAAAAGTCCCAGCATTGGCCTTCACCGGATTATATTAAGTCACAGCCTGCTCATGGGACCCAGGTTACTCAGGGGACCCAGGATATCTGTTGGCTGGCCAGACATGAGTCTTGTTCCTGCTCCAAAGTCAGGAGGCAAGGTGAGTCTCACTTGTACCTGAGAGCCCAGGAGATGGGGGCCCCTTAGTGGCATGAAAGGATGCTGGGGAGGAAAAGGTCCCACTGAGGTCCCCTGAGGTCCATCTAAAGTGTGTTTCTCAGATCAGATTGGCAGCATCATTGTCACCTGCAACTTGCTAGAAATGCCCTTCACAGGCCCAGCCCTGCAGGTGATTCGGAGGCGCTGATGTGGACCAGTGAGTCTGATTTCAATTTGAATCAACTGGGGAGACATTTATCCAGTTGGACTCCACTCTCAGCCAGTTTTATTTACCAAGGTAAGGGAGGGGACAGGAATCCAGTTGTTGACATTTTAAAAAAATGTTCTCCCAAGTAGTTCTCAAGGTAGTTCACCTTGAAGGAACCACTGAGCTCAAACAAACTCTTGTTCTCTGCTGCCTCGAAGTTACAAAGTGCAATCAACAAAGGTTGTTCATTGAAGGTGTGACTTAGGAGGTGGCAAACTGAGCCCGTACTATGGATTTATAATTTTTCTAATACACATTAAATAAATATTAAACTACTGACACAAAGTTCTTCTGGGTACCTGTTGAAGTTGCCTGGGATGCCACTGAATATCCCTGGCATAGTGGCAAGATGCAGGACATGGATCCAGAAGACTTTTAGCCTCAGAGAAGCCACATGATCTTTCTAAACCTCAGTGTCCTTATTCATCTGATGAGAAAACTGTCAGACCTGTCACTGTTAGATCCCAGTCACGGGGCAGGTGACAGCGCCATGAGGACTGGGAATGGAGTGCAGAAAGTCATTAAAACCAAACACAAAACCCCAAAATACAAAAGGCAGCATACTGGTCTAAAACAGAATTGCAAAATGCCGGGCTGGGCTCGGTGGCTCACCCTGTAATCCAAGCACTCTAGGAGGTTAAGGTGCGTGGATCTCCTGAGCTCCGGAGTTCGAGACCAGCCTGAGCAAAAGCAAAATCCAGTCTCTACTAAAGAAATCGAAAAACTACCTAGTGTTGTGGCTGCTGCCTGTAATCCCAGCTACGTGGGAGGCTGAGGCAAGAGGATTGCTTGAGCCTCAGAGTTGAGGTTGCTGTGAGCTGTGCCGATGCTAGGGCACTCTGTCTCAGGAAAAAAGAAAAGATTTGCAGAGTGTCTGGATTCTTACATTTGGAAGAGGGACCTTGATGGGATAGGAAGAGGAGGAAAGGACACGGGGGCTGCCTGGAGCTGGGGCACAGAGCCGAGAGAGTTTGGAGGAGGTGCCGAATGAGAAGTTTTCCTAATTCAGGCAGGAAGTCAGCCAGGAGCAGATGTGTGGGATAGAGAGTGAGATGCAGAAGGGCCCAGAGCAGAGACTGGACATCTAGGAGCCAAGAAAGGAGCAGGGGAGCCCAGCCTGGAGGCAGAGGAGGCTTTCCCAGGTGTTTCCACTGGGAGGAGGAGGAAGGAAGGAAAGACTCAAGCCACCTCATGGAGAGAGCAACCATCTTACTGGACCAGCATGTTAGCTTGGGGGCTTAGAGGGAGGGGTGACAGGGGTAGTGAAAGGAAAACTGTGGCATGTGGTGGTCTGGGGGGAACCCCTCTGGGAACCACAGGGGGCAACAATGTGTAAGGAAGGTGAGGTCTCCGTCCCCAGGGGCTGAGCACCAGAAGTTGGCAGACCAGGCGTGGCCAGGTTTCCGGCCCACGGCGCGTCACCACGCGTGCTGCTGGACTCTGACCTACTGTTCTTGCACCAGGGAATTTTAGCCGTGGTCAGTGTTTGTTTAAGTTACTTCCCCTCGAATTCACTGGAGCAAAACACTGCCTGGCAGGCAGCACCTTCAGTGCTCCCTTCCGGTGTGACACCGAGCAGCAGGTGGGCACAGGGTGCCCCAGAGACCTCTCTGCCTGGTATGGAGGTGGCTGCAGAGCCTGAGCTCTGCTGGGGACAGTGGGACGGATGCCTGGGTAAGTCGTCTGGCTTGGGCAGTGAGCTGTGGAGCCTAACTTCTCCTGACCCCAGGGTGCTCACACACGCCAGTGACTCATACCTTCCCAGGCGTCCAGTGTATCATTTTGTAACACACATTCCTCTGCAGCAGTCTCCAGCTGTTTGGGACCAGGGACTGTTTCATGGAAGACAACTTTTCCACAACTCGGGGGTAGAGCAATAGTCAGAAATCAGATGGAGGTGCTGTGTGGCCTGGTTCCTAACAGGCTGTGGCCAGTTGGGGACTGTCGCTATACAGGACACAATTACTTAAAGGTTTTTGATTTTTTCCTTTGTGAATTAAAATAAAATCTCCAGGGTCCCCCCCAGCAGCTGACCAACTGGACTCCCCCTTAGACAAGGGGATCCCCACAGCTGAGTTGCCAGTTGTTAAGAAAGAGCACACATGATCACAGGCTCCCTCCTTAAAGATGTCCCCTGTGACTCATTAACTGGCCTAAGACAATGCAGGACACACCTGTAGGTCCTCAATATACACAACAGACCACTTGGGTCTATGCTTAGGTCAGGTGGTTTGTCTCTGATTAACAGACTCTTAAGGATTCCTTTTCGATGACTCTTGGTCTGTCAGACAGAACCTGACTCTTCCAGCCAAATGCCAACAAAAGAATCTTTAAACCCACCTGTCACTAGTAACACCCCTCCCTTTGAGGTGTCGAACCTGTCAGGGACAAACCGATGCACGCCTTCCATGTACTGATTTGGGACTTTACCTGTGATTCTTGTCTCCCTGAAATGGATAAAACCATAACCTTACCACAAACAGTCCACTTGCTTAAGGCTTCTTGGGTGTGGCTCTGGGACATGGTCCTCAAATCCGGCTCAGAATAAAACTCTTTAAATTATTTTACAGAGGATGCCTTCTTTTCCATTGACAACTTTAGTTGTAAAACAAACATAAAAATAAATTTCAGTTTTAAAGATAGCATTCAAATTTGGTACAGTTTTTCAGATATGAACTCAATTTTGAACTTTCCAACTAAAACAAGTCATCTTATAATTTGCCTCTTGTTTCATTGCTTTGAATTTTAAATAGGAATAAAACCCCCCAAGCAGTTTCTTGGAGTGACAGAACTCAGGCTTTGCTTCTTTACCTCTCTAAGCACCTGTTCTCTCCTCAATATTTGGCACCTCAGGCTGGGATTATGATTGCACCTGAGGCAAAGTGGCTCAAGTGACACAGCTGCAGAGACTCACTTTACCACCCTTGGTAGAGTGCTGTGGTGTCACAGCTCACAGCAACCTCCAACTCCTGGGCTCAGGTGATTCTCCTGCCTCCGCCTCTGGAGTAGCTAGGACTACAGGTGCCCACCACAACACCTGGCTATTTTTTGTTGCAGTTTGGCCAGAGCTGGGTTTGAACCTGCCACCCTCCGTACATGGGGATGGTGTCCTACTCACTGAGCCACAGGCACTGCCCGGGACTCACTTTTGAAACAGCCTGAGTGCACGTGGGTCAGGGGCTGGCTATAGGGCTGAGAATTCTTTGAATTAACTTCTGTGTAGGACACAGTGTCTATTAGAGGATATAGAATAAAAATATGCTAATTTGATGCTAACATTTATTTATATAAAAGTTAAACTCATCAGTAATCATGGTAAATGGTTTAAAAGTTTGATTAATAAAACATTTATTAATGTATTCAATACTAATACGAAGACAGTAGGTGATCTAATACATGCCCACATAAGAGAAAAACTTAATTCAATTCAAGTTGGGGGAGGGGTAGGAAGAAGAGGGCACTGGGGAGGAAGGGCTGGTGTGCTCCCATATGGCTGGCACAATGGAAGGGCATATGGCCCACCTCTTGGGCGCAGTCCACAACTACAAGAGGGACTCTACCTAGCAAACACAAACATTGTAATCTAGTTGCTTATTCTCTCACATTAACCTGAAATTAAAAAAAAAGATTTATTTATTTTTTTAATCACAGAGGAGTATTTTATTTCTAATCTTTTAAAAAATTGCTGGGCCATGGTATTAGGAAGTCGGGGCTAACACTAATACTAATCAGTGTGAGTCTATGGTTGACTTTTCTATAGACAGTGTCCCTGCGGCCCTGCCCTTGGGATATTAGTGGCTCTCAGGGCTGTTCTGAGGACTAAACAAAGTGAAAGAAATAAAGTTCTTCGAAAGGGTTTAAATTTAGCTGTTACTTGTTTTTCTAGAAGACAGAACCCACATCTAAAAGCATAAACAGGTATTTAACAAGGGCTGCCTATGAACCACAAAAAAATCCTCTCATTAAGAAGGTAGAACTAGCCAAGATACTTCACAAAGAAAGAGGAATACTGGCGATGTCAATCCAGCAGATAGCAAGTATTTCAGGAAACCGCAGTAATTATTAAATGTGCTATTGGAGCAAGGTCAGGGGCATAGACTGATGTAACAGAGCACAGAGCCAGGGAGGAGGCCCACCAGCGTGGGAACTTGGTGCACTGCATATGACAAGTCCTTAGGGAGAGGGTGGATTATGTAACAAATGGTGCTGGACCATCCATTTAGCTATCTGGAAAAATGAAATGAAATTAGATCCCTATCTCATAACCTACTTTATGGCACAGGAAAACATAAATACTTCTCAAAAAAAGAAATCTGGAACATCTAACCTCAAGGTAGGGGAAGGTTTTTTTTGTATTGTATTTATTTATTTTATTTTATATTTTATTAATTGATAGCTGTATACATTAATGCAAACATGGGGTACATTGTACTGTTTTCATATACAATTTGAAATACTTTCATCAAGCTGGTTAACATAAATTTCATGTCATTTGCTTAGTCATTGTATCAAAACAT
>CAUYQV010154966.1:0-21517 GCA_963574575.1 Galagoides demidoff | reverse complement strand
ACAGGCGCCTGCCACAACGCCCGGCTATTTTTTGGTTGCAGCCATCATTGTTGTTTGGCGGGCCTGGGCTGGGGATTCGAACCCGCCACCTTAGGTGTATGTGGCTGGCGCCTTAGCCGATTGAGCCACAGGCGCCGAGCCCAGGCAAATAATTTTTACTGTTATATTAAACACATTAGATAGTACAACCCTATATTAATTTTATACCTTTTCTTCAAGGATTGCTAACTCTGCCCAATTTTCTTTTGCTTTTATGAAAAAAGCTGCAGCGGACCTCACTGCACGGGTTCCCTATTAAAACCAGGTCTTTCAAACTTTCCGGCTAACCCCTTCCCTTTTTCAGGCATTTTATATTCACTCACTGCTTTGAGTGTGATTTCTTGCTTTCTTAAAGGATTCTTCATGTGTGCTTTAAAGAATGTCTGAAAAAGCTTTGCAGGAGTTACCTTATTTTTCTGTGGCACTTGCCGATTGTGTTGGAGGAGGTGAGGACTGGGTACATCACGATACCTTGACAGCTTCCCCCTTCTTTCTCTGATCTGCACAAAGCATTAAATTCTATTATCCAATGAGTTGTCGTTTCTGGATGATTCTGGCAGGCTGGCAAAGCTTCAATCTCAATAGATCTATTCTTTTTTTATGTATTTACTTCTTTAAGACATCTCTTCGGAGCACCTACTTTGTGCCAGTGACTGTTTGAACTGCATTTAGCATGGTGAACAAGCAGAAAAAGTCTCCACCCTAGTGAAGTTTTTATCCCGGCAGAAGGAGCCAGAAAAATAAACAAATAAGATAATTTCGTATTGTGACCTATATCGTCAAAAGCATAGACAGGAGATGGGCTAGAGAGGGACTGGATGGAGAAAGGCTCATTTCGCCAAGGTGGTGAGGAAAGGCCTCTTTGGAGAAGTGGTGTCTGGAATGAGACTTAATGGATGAGAAGGAAGAAGCAATGCAAGAAGGCCAGGAAATAGTATTCCAAACAGCAATAAGAACAAGTGCAAATGTTCTCTACCTAAGTCGTGAACGAACCAAAGGGAGCCAGCATGGCTAGTGAGTGAGGAGCCAGGAGAGTAGCATGAACTGAGATGGAATGGGAAAAGCTAATCCTGCAGGGATTTGTAGGCTGTGGTCAAGAGGCCGGACTTTATAAAAGCAGGATGAAAATCCACGGAAGGGGCTGCGGCAGACGAGGGGCGTGATCCGACCATCCTGACTGTTGTGGGAGAAGGGATAGCGTGAGCGGGCAGAGTGTGGAAACAGAGAGACCACTTAGCAGAGCTGGCAGTTTGAATCCTGGCTCATGGCTTTCCACCTGGCAGAATGGAGAAGTACTTCACGAACGTTTATTAGACACTATGTTCCAGACCTTATTCTTGGCTCTGGGGACCTAAAAAAGAAAGCAGAAATGATTTGTGCTTTTCAGGAGCTCACAACTCTAAGGGGGGAAGCGCTTAAATAACTGGGAAATGCTAGGCTGGGTTCCATCGCCATAAACTTAGATGTTTAGCTAGGCCTCACTTCACATCATCCGCAGGTTCTTCGAAACTGTGACGGTAAGCAAAATGGGGTACAGCAGGTCCTTGAATTATGTTGTTTTCATTTAATGCCATTTCGTTACCACGTTGATGAGAAAAGAAGTTTGTTATATATCATTTCACTTCAACTTGCAGTTTCCAAGAAATCAATGATGGTAAATGAGGGTTGCTATATAAAACTCCAGGAAAGCACAGAAAATGGAACATAAACTCAATCTTGGGATTTAGAGTAGTTTTCACAAAGGAGACTGTCAAAGGGTAAAGAGTGGTATAACAAGGCTCGGCGCCTGTGGCTCAATCGGCTAAGGTGCCAGCCACATACACCTAAGGTGGCGGGTTCGAATCCCCAGCCCGGGCCCACCAAACAACAATGATGGCTGCAACCAAAAAATGGCCGGGCGTTGTGCGGGCGCCTGTGGTCCCAGCTACTTGGGAGGCCGAGGCAGGAGACTCGCTTGAGCCCAGGAGTTGGAGGTTGCTATGAGCTGTGATGCCATGGCATTCTACCCAGGGGGATAGCTTGAGGCTCTGTCTCAAAAAAAAAAAAAAAAAAAAAGAGTGGTATAACAGTTGTACAAAAAAGAGAAGAATATTAAAATAGATGGTACAATAATAACAGCTTGTTTGACTGGGCACTAATTGCCCACAGGACAATGGGCAATTTCAAGCTCTTTGTGTCAATTTACTCACTCCTTACAGTCCATCCTGAGAGATCATCCTATAATGATCCTCCTTTTACAGTTGACATGTAGAGGGCTAAGTAACTTACCTGAGGTCACATATCTATTAAGTGGTGGTGACAGAGGGCCAACGCAAGCAGTCTGATTCCAAAGTCTCTGCTATTAGCCTCCATGCAATCACAACCATAAGGTTAAAGGAAGTGGACTGTTTGAAGACCCCAGAAGTGTCTACTAGCATGATTGCATATTAGAGCTCACAAAAATGACACCTCAAACTATGGTGCTTTGGTATGTTGAGTACCTTGAACTCAAGATTATAGAATAATTGCTTGGGATGGAATATAAGGAAAAAGTGAGCAAATTGATAGAAAGAGCTTAACACGATATCTTGTGCAATTAGTGCCCAATAAAATGAGCTGTTATTATTGTGCCCTCTATTGGAGGAGCTGGCAAGTCCTCAGAAGCAACCTCAGAAACAAAGTCTCTCTCTGCCCTTCCTCTGCCCTCCTGTCTCTAGCCCCTATTTCTCTCCTATAGAGAAATAGAGAGCTGTAGAAACTAGAATTCCTCTTCCTTAAAGTGAGTCTTGGAAACTAGAACTCGTATCCCTCGGAGCAAGTCATAAAACCTAGAAAGGTCACCCCTTCCTTTCTCCCTTGAAGACTCTCATTCCAGAGGGATCCGCCCATTTTCAGGAGGAAGGGATGCTACACAGGAAAGTCGGAATTTGGAGTAGATAGATGGGTCTTGCTGGTTTCCCATTCCTGTCTATTACCATGCATTCAGTCACACCTTCTTATCCAATCATGTTTCTACACAGCTGCCCTTTCTTCACCAAATTTTAGCATACAAATAGATAATTTTCCCTACAAATAAAGCCTTTAGGTCTTTAATTCTGAAGAAATAAACTTTGTCATGCAAAACTTTGATTACATAAATTTGTTATGCTTTTCTCCTGTCTTTTTTTTATAGGAGTGTTGGCTGTGACCTTTAAGATGGGTTGATAGCAGCTCTGAGAGAGAAAAAGAGAGAAATGAGGACATACAAGTACCTGAGAACCAAAGGGTGTTTCTTATCACACTGAAGACCGCAATTTACTCTGTAGTTTCTAGGGGGAGGGGAAGGGAGTGGCTAGTCAAAGTATTTAAACTGAATAGATTGGTGTTCTAGGAAGAAAATTTGAAGGCGGAGTAGAAGAGATTGCATGTGAGAGAAACTAGCAAAGAGTGTGAAGCTTACTAGAACCGTCTATGTGAAAGGTGAGGATGATGAAAATACCAGCACGGTTGTTGTGAGACTCAAATGGGATAACACATGTAAAGAGTTACTTACACTGTGATAGGCTGAACATCTGGAAACTGGTTGAATAGGCTTTAAAGGAACTTCCCTCCCCCCCCCCCCCCATTGGTGGACATCAAGCCACACAGGAGGATGTGAACTGTGTGTGGTCTCTAAATAAATTTCTAGTTTCCCCAGCTTCTGCTTTGGGAAAACAAAAGAAAACATTTCCCAAGCACTTACCAGATTGCTACAAGGAAATATACCCCAATGGCAGGTATTGCATCCTTCACTTCTACCGGATTTTATAAAGGGCTCCTCCCCGGGGCAGGATGTGGGCCCAGACTCAGCCAGAGGCTGCACTTGCAACACTGCCGATTACAATTTCCTCACAGCTGTTAGGAGCCTCACACCCCCTGCTTTACTGTTTACTACAGGGGCCTGGACGTCAGCAATTGTTCACAGTTATTGATTTTTAAGGCTTAAAAGCAAACAGACCCAGCCGGATGCTGTATACCGGGAAGATGAAAGGGGACTTCCCAGTTTGCCTTACTTTGGGGAAATGTATCTTACTTTCTGCACGGAGCTTTGTGGGCCCAGGCAGCTGTGCATCAGGAATTCAGACCCTGACACTTGATAGCAGCGGGTGATGCATCACTGACTTGCCTGGAGGAACAATACCACACTTCGTTAGCCTGGGGGGAGGGGGGAATCTTCCTTTCCCTGAAGTAGGGGAAGAACCAAAATATTCCCATCCCAAAGATTAAATCTTGCTTTCTGCAGAGCTTGGCCCAAGATAGAAACTGCAGTTTTGTAAGAGTTCATTTGCATTGCGTGGGAGGAAAGAGACAGTATGGTGTCACGGAAAGTGCTTGAACTTTATAGGGAGGCCGACCTGGTTTTTAATTCTACCTCTGCTGCATACTGGCTGAGGGAACTTGGTAAACTGGGGGTAACGGTTTCTGACCTCCAACCTCCCACTATACCCTGGGCTTTCACTTGCCCTTACGCTACAGTTTAAACTCCTTAGCATAACATTCCAGGATGTGCAGAGTTTGACCCCAGCCCAACTTTTCATCCTCCTCTTTCACTCTGTTCATCATATTCCACCCTGCACTCGTCTCAGACTACTGAGTATTCCCCACCATCTCCCTACTGAGTTTTTCCTCCACTCTGTGCCTCCAGTCATATGATGCCATCAATTTACACTATCCTTCTCATAATATCCTGCCTGTCAAACTTTCTTTTCCTCTGTCTCCATTGGTATCAATTGCTACCTCTTTTGAACTATCCCAGTTCGGTGCTTACACCTGAAATCTGTTTCACTGTTGTGGCCCAACTAGGTTATTAACTCTGCCAAGAGGAAACCAATGCACTGAGGCAGCAAGGTTTACACCAGAGAAAAAGTTCAATTTTGCATAACACCACACAGGGATATGGGAGGAATTTCTCAGCTCTACCTCTATGAGAATTTGGAAAGCAGAGTTTTTAAGGATAGTTTGACAGGCCAAGGATTAGGCAATTAGGTTTGCTAATTGGCTGGGTAAGGGCAGGCATTGCATTCCTTACATGGAATGTAAGACCAGGTTCTTGGTTAGGGGTGGGAGAAAGTCAAAAGACTAGTCAGGCCACTGGTCTGGGTGGGTCAGCTCTTTTACCAATAAGCTTAGATTTCTCAAGGGTGATGTTATCTATGGAGAAAGTTAAGAATTTTATGGCCATCAACTGTGTGACTCCAGAGCAGCAATTATAGAGAAGCAAACAAAGAGATTATCATTGTTTTTAGCTGCTGGTGCCTTCACAAAGTTTTGGGCCCTCACCCCAGTTCTCACCTTGCACCCAGCTACTGATCCATAAAGGATGGCTTCAATGGTGTTACATTTAATAGTAAGGTTCAGTTTAGCAAACACTTATGTCCGGCATCTTCTAAGTGATCAATGTAACAAACACATAGTGGTACTCACCGTATGCTACATTGGCAGTAGGGACAAAACTGGTTTCTGCATCTTTTGATCTTACATCACATTCTGGTGGGAGATGGACAAAGACATCAAGTACATAAGCAAATACAGCTACGGGTCATTTAAAGACTGGGATACGTTCTGAGAAATGCATCCTTTGGTGATTTGATTATTGTGCAAACATATGGTTTATTTACACAAACTAGGTAGTGTTGTCTATACACACCTAGGCTATATGGTACAGCCCAATGCTCCCAGGCTACACACCTGTACAACATATTACTACACTGTATACTGTAGGTAACTGTAACACAACGGTAAGTATTTGTGTATCGAAACACATCTAAATATAGAAAAGGTAAGATGTTGGGCTACAACATCATGACATCTATGACATCACCAGGTACTAAAAATTTTTCTGCTCCACCATAATTTTAGAGGACAGGCATCATATTTATGGTCCGTGTTGACTGAATCATTGTTAGGCAGCATGTGACAATAAATAAAATGATTATAAATTGTGATAAGTGCTTTGAAGGGAAAAAAACAGACATGACTTAAGAAATTACAGGGTAAGGAATTTTATTTCTCTTACAAGATGAAGAAACAAGTCTTCTGGAAGAAGGTAATATTTATACCAAGACCTACAGGATGACGGAGGTGCTAGGTATGCAAATGAGGGGGCTTCCCACGCAGGAGAAAGCATGTGCACAGCCCTGAGGCTAAAAACAGTTCGATGCATAGAAACCAGAGAAGCTAGAACACGGTGAGGAGAAGAGAGAACAGCACGAGATAAGGTTAGGGAGATTAAAAGGAGCCAGATCGCACAAAGCCCTGGAGACCCTAGTCAGGAAGTTCAACTTTCTTTCACCTACAATGGGAAGGAGGAGCGTGTTCTATTTTGTCACTTACATTTCAAGGTTCTCTAGCTGTTTTATGGAAAACAGGCTTCAGGAGGTCAAGAGGGCATGTACTAATAATTGTCTAGATAAGGGTTGGTAGGAGCCTGGATAAGAGAGGTGAATATGGTCCCATCCTTAAGCTTGAAGAGCTTTTTTTTTGTTTGTTTTGAGGGTAGGGAAAGTTACTGAAGCAATAACTTCAGCAAAATGCCAAACATTTCTAAATACAGATTCTCATGGGTGCTAGGAGAGGAGGGAGAAGCAGTGAGCTGAGTCTTCCACATGCACTGAGTTTGATGTAACTCATGTAGTGTGTTGTGAACAGCCTGCCGCCAACCCCAGCCCAGTGCCTCTAGCATGCCCTGGTGTCAGGTCCTCAGCAATCAAGTGTTAAGAGTAAATCTGGACTTCTCCTTCTCACCGGATGCTGCTGACAAGCACTTCATGGAGGTCGACGGAGGGGCCTATGTTTCCTTTGGGCCTCATACCAGAAAGCCAGCCATGATTGTCAATGTTATTGATCAAACCAGAGCTTTGGTTGAGGGACCTTGCACTCAGGTAAGATGACAGTCCATGCCTTTCAAATGCACGTGGCATTCTGGCGCCATCCTCGAGTTCCCACACAGTGGCTGCCAGAAGTATGTCAGAGAAGCCTGGCAGAACACAAAATGGGCAGCCCCAAAATGGGCCAAGAAGATTGAAGCCGGAGGAGGGAAAGTGAAGATGACAGATTTTGATCGTGTTAAAGTCATGAAGGCAAAGAAAATGAGGGATAGAATAACGAAGAATGACGCTAAGAAGCCTCAAAGGCAGCTCTCCTGAAAGCGTCTCCAAAAAGCACCCACTAAAGGTGCAGCTGGCTAACGTTCTGGGCGAAAAAGGATGCCTACTGCAGGCAAGAAGGCTCCAGCCCAGAAGGTTCCTGCCCAGAAAGCCACAGGCAGAAGGCAGCGCTCCCTTGACAGCTTGGAAGGGTTGAAAAACTCCAGCCCCCAAAGCACCTGCCAGGGCATCTCCAGAAGAGGAGAATCGGGAAAGTTATAAAGCTTCTTTTTGACATGTTAAAGAGTAAAGCTGGAATGAAAAGCTCAGGAATATGCTGCGGAAGGCTCCCAAGGTGGGGGGAAGGCAGGCAGGAGACTACAAGGAAGCAGCGTACAGATCCAGACACAGGGAAGCCCTTGACCAACGGGACCAGACAGTGGAAAGCCGGAAAGGAGACAGAAAGCAGACTGAGCAAAGCACGCATGCGCGACTTTTTGTCCTTCCTATAACCCCCCCAGCGCACCGGCTTCCAAAGCATTGACAGATCCATTCAAGCCCAGCCTCAGGGCTTCTTTACGGGTGGCTATCTCTGGAATCTCTGTAATAAAACCAGTTTATCTATTTCCATAAAGGTCGAGTTTCAAAAAAAAAAAAACAAAACATGGAAACAAAATTCTGAAAAAGGAACCAGTCTGAGGAGGGCTTATCAAGTTCTATACTTTGCTTCCGAACTCTGTGTTTCATTCAAACGAAGATCTGTGGGGAAACGGCCTTGCAATTTCTTTTAGGTCTACCTAGGCCACGTGTAAATGAGTAAATGTATCTCACCTGTATCCGTCTATGGGAACAGCTGCCCTCCATGTCAAAGGCAATACCAGTGACTGAAATAATAGCAAAATGCCTTGATGTTGACCTAGAAATATAATAGGGCTCTCCCACAATCTATAGCTCATGTGGGTTGATTGTTTTTGCAGGGGTGTCGATGGGTTTGTGTTGAGTCATAAAATGGTCCCAGCCATTTCCTTTTAAAATAACCCTTCCATTTGTATAACACTTCACGGTTTGTGAAGCACTCCTTACTGCATTATCTCATTTGCCTTTCACATCAGACTCAATGTGTCCAAAATTGAAGTAATTTCCCCCTCTCAAACACACTCTGCCGTGAGTGTTCTTTGTTCCCGTAAATCCACCCCCTGTAAATACTTCCCATTCGGTGCCTCCTCTCTATCCTTTACTGGCCTAGTTTCAACCCTCTTTACCTGTCCCCTGGAACAGATGTCCTCTTTTCTTTTTTAAGTAGGAATGCTCCTGTTTTAAATGAGGTTTTGTGTAGAACATCAGTGTTTAGAGCAGTGACATGGAGCCTCGGGAGGCAAGGCAGAAGAGTTTACCATCCCCACAGAACATACCTAAAAGCCCTACAGTTTTCCTGAAACATACTCATGCCTGTCAACTTATTTTCTTAATCTATTATCTACTTTTATGTTACTGTGGAATAGTCGAGTAGTTGGAACACAGACCATATGGCTCATAAAAGCTAACATTTATTCTCTGGCCTTTCAAAAATGCTTGCTGACCACCAGCCTTCAAGATAGAAATAATACCCTAAATGGACTTCCGTATTGACTTTTCTCTCTCAAATTAATCTACGATTACACTCGGCCTTAAAGAGTTAATGCTCTTCTAAGTTTCTACAAAATAACATTCCAATTACTTGGCCAAGTCTATCTAACATCCAAGTACTATTCTATGTTAATTTCCAGTCCTTTCACAAACATTTTCAGATATTTTTTCTCTCTAAATGGTATGTTTCCTGCTATCCAAGTCCTTTCTCTTAGGAGGAAAATCCTCTTTCATTTTAGCTTCCTACATGTGGTGCCATCCAATTTTCAAAATCAAACCTTCTATATGAAGAGTTTCCGGAGGTCTCATTTACAAGGAACCTCCTTCTTTCAATTTCCAAAGCTTTTTTTTTAATCCTTTCCTATTTGATAGCGTTGAGAGATTTTTGACATATTCTAATTATGTATACTACTTTCTTCCTTCTACTCTGCCATAAACATACTAATAATAAGAGGCTAATCCTATTTCTATCTTGTAGGACCTTCTGGTTTCTAGTATGTACCTTCCATTTAACAAAATCAACTAAAGAACTTCTGAATAAATAAATCTGGAAAGTAAGAGTTATTAGAACATACAGTTTACAAAGGAGAAAAACGAAGAAATAAGATGTGTATAAGTCAGGATAAGCTGAGCTTTACTGTAGTAACATAGAAACTCCAAATCTCAGTATACTTAAAAGATTTCTCTAGATTCTCTGTTTTGTTTCACAGATATATATCTCCATTTTTATGCCTGTACCATGCTGTCTTGATCACTATAGACTTGTCATAGAGCCTAAAGTCTAGTAATGTAATGCCTCCAGATCTGTTCTTATTTCATAGAATTGTGTTGACTATTTGGGTTTTTTTTTTCTGGTTCCTTGGAAAACAAGACCTTTAAAGTCTGACATTGGTATTTTAGTGGTTATTGCATTAAATCTGTAGATTACTTTGGGCAGTACAGACATTTTAACAATGTTGATCCTTAAGCCATGAGCCTGATGTGTTCTTCCATCTGTTAACATCCTCTGCAATTTCTTTCCTCAGCATTTCATGGTTCTTTGTAGAGGTTCTTCATGTCCTCTGTTAAATATATTCCAAGGTATTTCATTTTCTTTGATGCTACGGTGAAGAGTATTGTCTTTCACTTAATTCTCAGCTTGACTGTTGTTGGAGTGTCTAAAAGTTACTGATTGCGTACAATGATTTTGTACCCTGAGAGGTTGTTTAATTTATCAAATCGAGGAGTCTTTTTGGTTGAGTCCTTAAGGTTTTCTAGGCATAATATCATATTATCAGCAGAGAGTGTTAGTTTAACTTTTTCTATCCCATTTTGATACTCTTGGTATTCTTCTTTTCACTTTGGCCAATAAAATATAGGGTGTCCATAAAGTTCATGTGCAATTTAAATCGATAACTATTTTAAATTGCACATAGCCTTTATGTCCACCCTGTATAAGCAGAACTGATGCATATTACTGCTAAGTGGGAGCTTTTAGAGGTAGTGCGTAGTTTGCTGTATTTCTTTGTCTCTGCCATGATTATCAGCAATGTTTCAAACAGAGGCTATTCCAAAAGACTGGGCCATGTAGTCAAGACAACAGTGAACACAGTTATACTATACATAAAAAAAAAAGAATACCCTTTAACACGTGAATGGATTAACAAATTTGGCATGTGTATACTATGGAATATTATTCAGCCATCAAAAAGATGGAGCTGTATCTTTTCTAACAACCTGGATGGATTTGGAAGACATGCTCCTAAGTGAAGTATCACAAGAACCAAAAAACAAGCACCACACATACTTAGTACTTAATTAGAACCAGTAGATTAACAATTACATGCTCACATGAGAGAAAAACTCAATTAAATTCAAGTAAGTGAGGGGAGGAGTTGGGTAAATTCCCACCCACCAAATACATTGCATGAGTACATCGCACACTTTCTAGGTGAAGGGCACAATTACAACCCAGACTCTCTTACCTGATAAAAGCAAACCACATAACCTAATTGCATGTACCCCCATGTTAATCTGACATAAAAAACAAAAAATATTTTATTGGCCAAACTTAATGTTAAAGGGACTGATAAATACCATCTTTCCCCTAAGAGGGACAGTAAATACTTTTGAACCATAACAATGTCTGCTTCAAGGAACTTAAATGACTTCTCTGAAATCACACAGCTATCAAGTGATAGGATAGAGACTTGAAAGAAAGCCATTTGATTTATGAATCCAGTTTCTCTTCATTTCATCACAAAGCAAAATAACTATCTGAGGGAATAACAGACAGAATACAGAAGTGACTGTGTTCTGGCCACTTGAGCCCATCAGTCAAGAACATCTGAGGGGTAGAGAACAAGGGAGGCAAGTGATTTCTCAAGGTCAGTTCTCTCAGGGTATCAGTATTAGAAAGTCAACTATTATGGCTGTATATGGAAATACAGGAACTGACAACTTCTTTATTGTTGATTGGCTTAAGAGGATGCTGGAAGCAGTGAGAATTCAGTAAATGAAATAAAGCTTCGCCTGCATTACCAGGATGCTAGATATTATTACCAGCACTGAGGAGTGAAAAGGCCGGGGGAAGCTTGATAGCATAAGGATTAGAGGGACATATAAAGGTCTGAGGGTGACTCTGCCCATAGACGTCTTTTTCCATTAAGAGAAAACTATTTGAATTTAGTTTATGTAATCAGAGCAGATGTCTGGCAATTTGTATGGTGAATTCACGAAAAAGTTAATAAGTTTCTGCTGTTTTAGGTGAAAGGATAAGCCCAGAGAACAAGATATAATTTGTAATCTGATAGCGATTATAGTGTAGCACAAAATATAGACATTATGAATGCATCATATCCAGGACAGTGTTGGTCCTCTGACAAGATTCTCTCACATCCCCTTTACTATTTCTGTAAAGGCCTCTCCAAGCTTCTGTGTGCCTTTACTTCTAATTGTCTGTACCTGAGCCTCCCTTTGGAGGCCCCAGGATACTGGAGCAGGTTGCCTGCAAGCATAGAAAATAGTGCTTATGGCTCGGCGCCTGTGGCTCAATCGGCTAAGGCGCCAGCCACGTACACTTAAGGTGGCGGGTTCAAATCCCCAGCCCGGCCTGCCAAACAAACAATGATGGCTGCAACCAAAAAATGGCCAGGCGTTGTGGCGGGTGCCTGTGGTCCCAGCTACTTGCGAGGCAGGAGACTCGCTTGAGCCCAAGAGTTGGAGGTTGCTATGAGCTGTGATGCCATGGCACTCTACCCAGGGGGATAGCTTGAGGCTCTGTCTCAAAAAAAAAAAAAAAAGAAAATAGTGCTTATGAAGTATCACAAGAACCAAGAACCATTGCTGGGAGTCTACGTGCCCTTACCTAATGATTAGTAGGGGAGTTGGAAAGCCCAGCTCCCCTGTTTTCTGGGGAAACAAAGTCAGGGGCATAATTTATACTACAGAGTTCTGCTAATCAGCTTGTGCTGTACCTGTGATGACTGTACCCTTGCTGGATGTCATGGCTATTGAGAATTCACCTCATAGACCTCAGCCACAAAGAGCATAATTGACCAACAACTCTAGTTACTGCTTCTGAACTCCACTGTTGAGTTCGTACCAATGTCCCAATCCCCCAGGCTGCTCCCAGCCAGTGACTGAGTGTGGTAGGGATACTAAGGCAGGCTCATTCCCGGGAAACACAAGACTCCTCTAATAAGTGACTTTAACACAGGGACTACCTGACAAACTTGGCAAATTTTCCTGAGACTGGATAGCAGTCTAGGACACTCCCTCCACCCTTGCCTTTTTCCTTCACGTTGGGTCAGACCTGCATCATAGCCTTATGGTGTATGACATTCCCAACCTGATCTGACAACCCCTGCCAAGGTGCTTTTATAGGCGTTTCCCTAACAAAATCCTCTAATGCCTAATTCCATTTTGGCATCTGACTCTCCGAGGATCCAGACAAACACACTGGGCTTCCCTACCCGTTCCGCATACACACCTCTTCACAAATTCTCCGGGGGGCATTTGCACTTGAATTCACATCTAAGGATCTGATTCTGGGGATGCAACGTCAGCTGGGGCTTAACAGAAACATTTAATAAAGGGAGCCTAACCGGTTAACATGACAATGTGTTGAGGTCTGAAATAATAGCAAATGTTAACAGGCAAAGGGATGGACGAGGCAGGGTGTTCCAGGTGGAAGAAATGTCATATTCAAAGGTCAGGAGGCAAGAATGAGAATCTAAAAGTCAAAGACAGGTGCAAGAGGAGGAGCCTGGATGGCCATGCTAAAGATTTTCAACTTTCTGGAAGAAGAGTAAGAAGCTATTGTAAAACCTCAGACAGGGAGACAAAAAAGTCATATCCAAATTTTTGATAACACTGCTCTGGAACACAAATTGCAGGACAGAGCAGAAGTGGGGGGACCAGATAGAAGAAGGAAGGGCATTGATCAGAGCAGAGCACGGGATTAGGGTGGCTCAGACTAGAGTGGGGTCAGAAAACCACAGCCCATAGCCTGCTCATGTGTGGCCCAAGGCAAAGAATTCTTTTTCATTTTAAAAGGGCTGTTGCAATGAACTGAATATTGGTGTTGCCCAAATCCATATGTGAAAGTCTTTACTCTAATGTGATGATATTAGGAGACCTTTGGGAGGTCCTAGGTCATGAGGGTAGAAGCTACATAAATGGGATTAGCGTCCTTGTAAAAGGGGGCCCAGTGAGCCTTCTCATCTTCTTTCCATCATATGAGGATACAAGAGGAAGTCTGTAGCCTGAAACTCAGAGAAGGGCACTCATCAGAATGCATCGTGCCAGCACCCTAGGCTTGGACTTCCAGCCTCTACGACTGTGGGAAATAAATTCTGATTGTCTATAAGCCACCCATTCCACGGTACCTTGTTGTAGAAGCCTGAACCGACTATGACAGTTGTAAAAACGACAGCTATGTGAAGAAAAACATGCAACAAAGTCGGTATGTGGTCCTGAAAGCCTAACGCTGTCTCACCCTTTATATTAAAAGTCTGTGGATCTCAAACCAGAACGATGGCAATGGGGATGGGGAAAGGAGGCATCGATTTTCTGTGTTTGATTATAGGCCTTTATTATGTAATTACATACAGATCCAACAAAGAAGAACAAATAACAAAATCAAGCATGATTCTCTCCCTACAAGCCAATCAAGTTGTTTGCCTTACCTAAAGGCTTATATCTTTAATTCTGATAATGAGTGATCATTAATAAATAAAATCATTTTTACTTTCCTTGAGCGTTTATATTTCATATATTAGGAAGCTGAATGTGATCTACACTTACTCTGCATGTCCATCTTGAGCAGTGGGATGCATGGAGTTTCCACTTACCAAGAGAACAGAAATTGAAAAGCTAGTTTGGGAAAGCCTGCAAAACATTCACACTGCATCAGAATTTACCTTCGCTCGTTTTAACTAAATTTCACTATAGTGATGAGCAAATTGCAATCTGCCCACTAAAGCACTTTACAGTCTTATGACAGGAAGAAATAATGAATAATTCTAATCTTAAACATCTGATTTATAGTGCATGGTTGTATTTATTAAGCTCTTTGTTCCTCTCCTATCTATTTGTCTTACATCTTTGGCAACTTTGGAGTCGAGGAAGACTTCCACTTACATTCTCTCCAGAAACTTAGCTGTCTCAGAAACCTTCTTCCCATGCCCCTTCAGCTACATTAGCCAGTTGAGGCGTTTGTAATCTGAGTGGCGAGGGCTGAACTCTTCTCCAAGGGCTGAGTTTGGGGAAGGGACAAAGGGACTGACTCACTTGCTGAGAAGGGTCTTCACTGCCCAAAAAAACAGAGCAGGCAGCACCAAGATCTTTGTTCAGGAAGATTAATTGGATGCTGGGTGGGTATAGGATAGAGAAAGATTGATGGAGTCTCTCAACCTGTTTTATGTAGGTTTAGCCTACCAGGTGTCAGCAGGTGTTAATAGCATGAGATGTAGGGACAACACTACTTGGGTCCAGGAGACAAATGGGAATGCTTGCGCTTAAGGAATTGGAGGAGGAAAGGGGGCAGGTAGAACCTGTGTGTGCTGAAGTCTTTATACACTATTTTTTTGTTGTTGTACTGCTGAAGCCATATGCAACTTTTAGAGGGAAAAAAGGCAAGTCATAGGAGAAAATACTTCCATAGAGAGCTGGTTTTTAAAACTTCCAGAGCAAAATCTAAAATCAGCACATAACTGGCCCGTGCTCTATCTCTGAGCCCTCATCCCTGCCTCCCAAAGACCCTACTGCATTGATGAATGAAAATTCACATTCATGCTAATATTCCTACAAGCCACTGAGTCACCGAAGATTCAATTATGCTTTCCACATTTTCCATTTTAAGACAGAAAGTGGACTAATGCATTTTAGAAAGATTTTTGATAAGTCTTGAAGCTAGGATGTATTTCATTTTAAATTTCAGGTAATTGGAAAATGGGGCCACAAGTATGATTAACTACATTGCTTGGACGAGTTCTAAGTAAAAGAGACAGTGCTAAGTATTGTGGCTGTTGTGAAGACTGGGAAGATAGGACTCCTACGCTCAAAAATAGACATGTATATAAATAATGGTAGAGACAGAAAGAGAGGAAGAGAAGGAACATTCTGAGTGTGGGCAGAATGTGAGGCAGATAACCTCAAATGTCTCATTTGGGACACTGATGCTATCATGAGTTTTAATTTTAAATCCTATCATGTTTCCAGCAGCAAAATTAGTGTTTACTCAGACTTAGAGGTGGAAGAGTTACTAATTCTGGTTTTATTTTATCATATTTTCTTCTTGTCTTTCTGGCTGTCAGGTTGGGTAAAAGGTGGGACTGAAGAAGAAAACCTTGACAATGGGAGAAATTTGCTCCCTGCCCCCCCTTTTAAAAAATAAATTCTACTTTTTTCAAGCACTCCATTCTCCTCGGCTGACCCGCCTGTCTCTATAGTTCTGCCCCAATCACTGCTCTTTATCCACAGAGTAGGCAACAGGCATTTACTGAGCATCTACTATAGCCCAGGCCCACCAAATTTATGAAGACAGAGACTGCTTTTGTCAAGAGATCAATAGTGCCTTACATTTTCAGTCTTTTTCAGATTCTAAGATGATGTCATACCAATCAAGGAAACATGTCTTATACTTTCTCCCTTTGGAAGAAAAGGAGATGAGTTCTCTGTTGGAAATCTCTGAAAGGGGAGTGCATTTTTCTTGGGTTATTCCTAAGAATGAAAACTGGGAAATGTTTTTATTCTGCATAAAATCTTACTCTCTAGATTGGAATTTTTTTCTGCTTAATGATTAAGGAAAGAAGGAATGGCTTCTACAAAAACTTAGAAGCAAAACAATGGGAGAGATCATTACAGACCTCAAGAAATGAGGAAACATACATGGGCCATGTTTCCACGTCTGTCTGAGACGTACAGAAAAACTGGCACACATCTCAGACAATCCACCTCCTCTGTCCTGACCCAGCACAGTCCCATGTGGTTCTGCCACATACAGGTTCCCATGCAAGATGTGGACTGGGGATGGGACAAAGGGCAGGAAAACAATCTTTGGCCTGCTTTTCAGATATTTAAAAAATAAAAAAGAGGTTCAGAGAGGTTAAAAGAATTCTTGAAAATCAAGAATTGATTGCTTGAGAGCTGGTGAAAGTGGGGCAGATCTTTTTTGACTCCAGTTCCAGTGCTCCTCCTGATAAATTACACCTGCTATCTGAAATCTGGTCTCCTGGAAGCTCAGTCAGAGGCAAGCAGAGAAATGAAGGGGACCTTCTGGCAATGGCCATCCTGTTTCTGCTCTATTTTATAGAAAGATCAAGTGGGAAAATGCACTAGACTATTAGAAATTATGCCACTAGAGCATTGTTGATGAGAATTGCCGGTGATTTAATCTGCTGGAAGATACCAAACAATATCCAACAGCAGGTTGCTATGACAATGCTACTCTTATCTTAGTGGCTTTAAACAGAAATATCTCAAGGGCAGAGTAATTAGGTAAGTAGAACAGCGAGTCTGTGCTGTTTCATGAAGTCATTTTCCACTGATTACCATTTTATTGTTGTGCCTTGAGCTCATAGGTTCTGCCTGATATAGCAAATCTCCCTGGGGGAAAGTGTGTGTGTGTGTGTGTGTGTGTGTGTGTATGAATGCGTATGTGGTCTGTGCATGTCATGGGGGCCATGTTTTTAATTCATTCCTGCCCCCTAAGCCCCTTTAGCAATATGGCACCATATGGCAGGCTCCCACACAAGTGCCAATATGACAAAAGAAGACCGTGTGGGAGTGTGAGGTGCATGCACAGCCTCCAACTACGCTTATCGGGGGTTGTGAATACATGTTATGGGAACAATATTTGCTTGCATCTTGCTTTTTTCCTTTTAAATTAAATTTAAATGCACTTCGATATTGCTTGTTCCAATTCCCTCTGACTCAGATTGCCATTTCCCAAGGCTCCTGAGGGGCTTTTTTGCTTCTATTTCTAATGCCTGGCATCCTTACCCATCCAATCAGGCACCACCACTACTCTCCCCATCCTTTGTACTCCGGAAATATACAACTTTCTCCTTGACTCACTTATTCATCCCAGGAGAATGTAGCCAGAGAATATCTAATTCCCCGGGTTCTATCTTGCGTCCCTTCCCAACATGATGAAAAAGATGAAACTGATTTTTAGTGTACCCACTCTGGGCTGGGCCTGTAGTCATGCACTTTAGGCATTTTCTCAATTGGTCTATTCTCATGATAACACAGATGAGAAGCTGAGGCTCACAGAGATGAAAAACAAATCCCAGAAACATGTGGCTAATAATTAGCAGAGGTGGAATATAATGAACTCAAGGCTGGCTAAGCCAAAAGTCTATGCTGTCTCCACTATAGCATGCCATTTTACTGGCCTTATATACTCAATATATAAAGAGGGCTTCTATATTAAGATAGGAAAGGCCAGTAGCTCATTCCCCTTCCCCTAGTATCTGGCTTTTTAACCACAGTCTCTATATTTAGACCAGCAACTCCCAACTAGCATGATTTGGCCATCCTGTATGACATTTGGTAATGTCTGGAGTCATTGTCACAAATTGGGGGGGGGGAACGGTGCACTATCACCCAGTGGGTCAAGGCCAGGGATACTGCCAATCATCCTATAATGCACACAACAGATTCTCCTCTCCAAAATATCAATACTGTTTAGCCTGAGAACAAACCCATGGATTTAGACAAACTGTATGACTTCTTAGGGGCTGGACAATATTCCATGGGTCCTTTACATACAGAATTTGGTTCACTCAGTCTTCAGTCAGTGGTACAACCTAAAACACAAGCATACGCCTTGGAGGCATCCGAACATCTTTCTTCTATGAGAATGCTTTTCGGGTATCAAGACTCAAGTTAAGAAACATTAGTATAGTGATCAGACAAATAATAAATATCACAAAATGCTAGAATAACTTTGCAGCGGGCATACCCTATATTTGTCTAAGGCAATGACTGATTTTCAACCAGGGTGAGTGGCACACTGATGTGACATAAGAAGATTTTAGGTGTGCTGTGAAAAGTTTTAAAGATCATTAATTGAGTTATTTTCAAAAGAAGTTCAAAGCCCAGTAAGCAAGCATTTTATAACACTTTTTTTTTTGATCAACATAATTTATGTGTGCCACAGAAGTTTAACTATAGGTTAAAGGATGCTGTGAGATAAAGGTTGAAAAACACTGGTTTAGGGAATGAGGGACGCTGTCTTCATGAAAGTTGTGATGACGCTTGAGCTGAGACAAAGTGCAGCCAGGCACTCTTCAGGTGTACCAGTGAGGGGGCAGGCATTCCAAGAAGAGTCAACAGCACATGCTATGTCTTGGTGATGTGAAAGAGCGTGGCTCGTTTGGGAACATGGGCAGTTCCAAGTGCCTGGAGCGCAGGGGGTGGTAAGACAAAAAGCTTGGCAGGTAGATGGGAGTCGAATCTCAAAGGGCCTTGTGTGGAGCTTCAGTTTTGTCTTCTGGGTGACAGGGAGCTTGCGGTACTGGCTCTTGGATTCCTTTTAATAAAGTTATGGTTATCCCAGCCTAAGGAACAGCGTAAGTCCCTTTCAATATGTAGCAACAGCTCATAAGAGTATACTGATGTTTTAGTCTCCCAGGGCTACCATAACAAGATACAAACTGGGCAGCTAATAACAAGCGCAAGGTATTGTCTTACCATTCTGAATGTTAGAAGTCTGAAATCAAGGTGACAGTGGGCTTCCCTGTGTCTGAAGGACGGAGGAGAAGGTCTTTCCCTGTCTTTTCAAGCCTCTGGTGGCTGCCAGTAATCCTTGATATTCTCCAGCTTATGGGTCCATTGCTCCAGTATCTTTATAGTCACAGGATATTCTTGTGTGTCTCTGCATCTACATTTCTCCCCTTTTTTTTTATTAGATCATAATTGTGTACATTAATTTTATCATAGAATACAGTGTGTTGCTTCCATATGCAGTTTGGAAGACTCTCATCCAACTGGCTAACATAGCCATCATGTCTTTCTCATAATTGTGTTAAGACATTTATATTCAACCTTTAGACAAATGCACGTGTACTCTAATAGGATAAATTATAGGCGTGATCCCCACAATATCGTTCTCTTCACCCATCCTCCTCCCTCCCCTCCCCCTCCCCTTTCCCCATAGTCTAGGGCTCCATTTGGATTGTAGCTTTAAGATAGCTAACAATTAGTTTCATAATAGTGTTGAGTACATTGGATACTTTTTCTTCCATTCTTGAGACACCTTGCTAAGGAGGACATTTTCCAGCTCCATCCATGTAAACATGAAGGAGGCAAAGTCTCCATCTTTCTCTGTGGCTGTGTAGTATTCCATGGTGTACATATACCACAATTTATTCATCTATTCATGGGTCGATGGGCACTTGGGCTTCTTCCATGACCTAGCGATTGTGAATTGGGCTGCAATGAACATTCTGGTACAGATATCTATATTATAGGGTGATTTATGATCTTCTCGACATATACCTAACAGAGGAATTACAGGATCAAATGGTAGAGCTATATTTAGATCTCTGAGTGTTCTCCATATGGTTTTCCAAAAGGGACGTATTAGTTTGCATTGCTGGTGGGAATGCAAGATACTTATTATAATTGATATAATGAGTATTATATTTTTGCCTTTGCTGAATTTGTTAAAATCGTAATTTACAGTGTTACAAAATGAATCCAGAATGAATCAGGATAAGAAGACTCAAATCAGGAAGAGAGCTTTCTTTTTTTTTTTTTTAATTTTTATTTATTTATTTTTGGGCACCCACCACAACACCCTGCTATTTTTTTTTGTTGTTGTCATTGTTGTTTAGCAGGCCCCAGCTGGTTTCAAACCCACCAGCCCTGGTGCATGTGGCCGGCGCCCTAAGCACTGAGCCAGGCCAAGAAGGAGCTTCTAATGTCTTGGTCATGAGAAGATTCACTTGTACCCCTTGGCTTGTCTTGGTCAACTCCTAACTCTGAATTGCTCACTGTAAAGTAGAACTTACTCCTGTGAGGTTAAGAGACCTACTGTAAGATTTTTCTTTTATTCTCCAAAAATGTATTGACATACAACAGGTTATTGCGTGGTATGTGCTTTATCGTGAGTTAGGTTTGTTTTATTCATGTGCTAAGTACTTGGCCACTTCTGTCTGTGCTCAGTGAGTTTCCTGGCACATGGAGGGTCCTCAGTTAATCTTTCGTGATAATGAAAAGTAAAATGGCCTGGTAAAAGCCTTGAAACTTTGGAGTAAATTTCTACTCTACTTTTTAAAGAATTATAAAATGTTTCTAAAATTTATGAAATGCTTACAGCATATTTCCATAGCACTATCCTTAAAGTGAGGGTTGATTAATATTGAGGGGAAAAATAAGAGAAATCAAAATACCATATGTCTTTAAAATTTTTTTTCCATATAGTAAATGTATATCTGTCGTGTTAATTTGACTATAATAAATTCTTTAAACACTATTTTAATAATTTTGGGGGTGGGGTATAATTGGGCAGTTTCTTTTTTTCTTTCTTTTTTTTTTTTTTTATTGTTTTAAAACATTCTCATTCTACTCTTAGAGAGATTCACCTGTACCCCTGTAAGGGCAGTTTCTTTTTTGAGACAGAGTCTCACTATGCTGCCTTCGGTAGAGTGCTGTGGTATCACAGCTCAAAGCAACCTCAAATTCTTGGGCTTAAGTGGTTCTCTTGCCTTAGCCTTCCAAGTAGCTGGGACTACAGGTGCCCACCAGAACTGCCGGGTTTTTTTTTGTTATTGTTGTTGTTGCAGTTGTCATTGTTGTTTAGCTGGCCCGGACCAGTTAGAACCTGCCAGCCCGCCAGCCTCTGTGTATGTGGCCTGCTCAGTAACCACTGTGCTATTGTTATGCCTGAAAATTTCCCTCAAGAAGCCCCCAGTCAAACAGTCCGAGGCCACACCGATGTAAACAGCAAGAGGTGAGCTTTATTTCAAGCCCGGGCCAGGACTCTCCTGTGAGAGAGCCCTGAACCCAGGGCCCGGCATGTTTTATAGGGTACAGAAGGCAAGAAGGGTGGGGTACAGTTTTCATTGGTAGTCCGCGCGTGGGGAAGTTGGAGTGATTGGTGGTCGGGGTATGGGACAACTAATCACGAGGGGTGTGGAGTGGGGGTCTGGGGTGATATGAAGCAACAGGGTGGGGTGTCCTTCTGATTGGCTGGTTAGGGTGCTTGATTTTGGGGAAAAGCCTAGTTTTAGGGGAAGCTGAACTAAAATGGCGGTGGGGTCTTCAACATGGTGGGGGTA